>WJFB01003411.1:0-13310 GCA_009870185.1 Pygmarrhopalites habei | reverse complement strand
CCCCCCCCCCCCCCCTTCTGTTCCATAATTTCATCCTTGAGACTAATTATATAAACGTTTTTTTCTCTTAGTTGGTGGTCTTCGTAATGGAACAAGGATCAATTTGGGATTTGGAAGGGTGAAAGCTGAGAGGGATGAAGGGAGTTTGAGAATCGGTGGACTCGCATTAGCAGCCAATTGTCAGTACATTGTTTTGATATTCGGATTTTTCTTCCTATTAGCGGGAGCTGTACTCACAGCCCTTGCTTACAAAACCAAACCAAAACCTGTACATGATGTAAGATTTTAATTCAATTCTTTCTTGTTTTTTGTTCTTCGAAATTGTGAATGAATGAGTAATGAGGAAATTTAAATAAAACTTTTTTCTCCATCTTCGTGTCGTGAGAATCCTTCTGATGACGTGTTCACATAAATAAGATAGTTATTTTAGACTTTATTGAGTTGTACCTTTATGTCAAATCGACAGTTAGATATGTCTAAGGATAGTGTGTGTGTGTGTGTGTGTGTATGTTGAGGAGCTTATTTTCTATTTACACACACACAGCTGTACTTAAATAGATGACACGATTGCACCTGGGGAGTTCCCGGACTATATTATTACAAGTATATGGAAAGCCAGGATACAAAAAGCTGATTGAGAGAGTTGGAAAAAACTGAATAATTGATAAAATGTATCATTGTGAGTCAGACGAGAGGACCCATGTACAACCTTGATGAGCCACACACACAGTTCATCAATAGGATTGAGGAAGCCTAAAATTTTTGCATGTTGGCTACTTTTTCCTAGCTAAATTTAAGTAGATCACGACGACCGCAACGACGACAGTTTTATTCACTGATTCTTTTTTTTAAAAACGCTATGGGGTCAGGCACTTGTCATTGTCAGTGAGACTGGCGTGCTAGCATGGAAGATTGTATTGTTTTTTTCATGTGCATTGTCAAGGTATAACCTCACTCCTCTTTATTTGTCCCTAAAATGCCAAATGTGTATACATGTGATACCATCAATACATTTTACTTTTCAGACTCAGAAAAGCTCTCTCTCTCTCTCGTTAAAGCCATGCAAAGGGGAGGTTTGTTTTTTTAGGTTACTTAGCGGCTTCCGTCTGCGACCAATTTTTTTTAATGTAATGTAATGTGGGCACTCCACTCCACACACACACACGCCTTTTCCCAAGACACCACCTGATTTTAATTAATGCATTACTAGAGTAGTTGTTGAGCTTTAATCATTTAAATTATACTTCTTCAGTACATTTCTTTTTTGACACGCTAGACAAGAGCAGGGTCGGGGAAATGGCTTCTCCTCTTTTAACCATTTAATATAAGGTTGTTAGGAATTAGGTTAAGAAATTTGGAACAGTCAACCTCTACTCTACTCTTACAACTATATGTATGTGTGTATGTGTGTGTGTGGATGATGAGAGGCGGTCAAGGAGTTGAAATGTTAGTTAAGTATTTAGTTGCCTCTCAGTTTTTACGTAAAAGTTGTTATTTCACCCCGCCAAGAGAAAAAAAGAGAGATAGAATGTAGGAATGAAGGTGTGGGGTGTGTGTGATAATTTCATTTTTAATTTCCTTTGCCATGATGCGCTAATTACTATTAATTTCGTTTGTATACAAGAGTTTGAAGACTTGCTTTTGACTACATGAAAAAAGTTCAAACGAATCTTGAACGGATTTTTCTTTCAGGTCTCTTCAACTCGTGACGAAGGTAAAGTTGCGGGTCCACTGTTCATTGTAATCGGATCAACACTAATTTTCATGGGAATTGGGTTGACCCTTGTCGGTTGGAAAGTAAATCAAGAGGCAAAGAGACAGCTCAATCATTTTTCATTACAAACTCCACCACCGCCAACACCGGATGGTCATGAATACATCAGTACATTTGCGGGTATTCATGACTCTGCCATATTTCCTCGCAGTAGCACGTCATCCCAGTCCAGTCGACATGATTCCATTTTCAATACTAATTTTTTCACTGACAGACGAAGGACTCTTCCGACAATAGCTCAGGTGAGTCTTGTCTTCTATACAAAAAAATTTATGAATCCATGACGCATACTTTTATCTTTATCTGAAGTTAAGCAGTAGTTTAACCGCTGTACAAATTTTAATTGTCTGTACAAAAAAATAAAACTTTATATGTGACTAATTGTTGAATTGGATGACTTTCTATTTGTACAAAAAAAACACGTAACAGGCTGTCCCAGTTGGTTTTTTCATGGATGGAAAGCTTTCGGGTGGTGTTTCCGAAAGTGGTTCATTGGGGACAAGTCATAGTCGTCCAGACTCCAGTCATGCAGACAAGCTCAGTAGAAAAAACTCAAAAGAATTTGAGACTGACGGTTTGAATTTCAATCAAGCCTCCACCACTACAACTACTCCACATCGTAAAGCAAGTTTATCGTTTTCCTTACGACCATCGCTACCTATTCCCGTAATCACATCCCCTTCTTTCATCAGGCAAGTTAGCTATTTTAGAACACGTGAAGGAGACAGAGAGAGAGAGTACTTTCTCATACATAGTCTCACTTTAAGACATTGTCAATCTTTTTCCACTATCTACTATCCCTATCACTTGTATGTATATTGTATGAGACTTGTGTTTGTGTAGCGAGAGAAAGTTATAAATACACAACAAGTTCAATACATACAGTATGTATAGATGTGTGTACACCAATACCATGAAAAAAAGATGGGTGCTCCCTGCCCTTTTTTTCTTGTGAACGAAAAGAAACGAAACGAAAGAGATGTGTGTATATTTGAATGTTTTGCAGAAGCAGAGTGATTGCCCCTCTGGATCCAAACTGCCTTATAAGAACTCGAAGTGACGAACCGTATGGGTCTATTGTCTCCCTTTCGGGTACGGGAGATATTGCTTGCTTCCCAACAGCAGCAGCTCCTCCCACACTATTTACCCCCTGCCTGGAAGAAACGGGTCCTTCCTGTGAAAATATTTCAGAGACTCTTGCCACTACGCTCGATCCGACGAGTCCTGTCACTTGCCGGTGAGACGCTCATCTTCCCTCATATTTCATATTATTCCCTTTTCGGCTCCTCCACGTGTGTGTCTCCCCATCGTCCTCATCACCTCATGGAGGTATCCTCCTCTTCCATCTGTTTCTTATCCCTCTCCTTCTTCTCCTCCACCACCGTCGACGACTACAAATGTGGAAAAATGTCCTACAAACACACCAATTAACTATTATTTACACTGTATATAGTTTACCCGTGCAAAATTTTTCAAACACACGCACCCCCCCCCCCCCTACATTTCGTTTCCCCCTTAATCTTTCATAGATTTTGTCAATTCGCAGGCAATTCAATTTTTTTCTCTCTTTTTTCCAGGGAACTCCCAACCATCCAAGTCAACGAGTGTTCAACAAATTCTTTTACAAACCAACTTTGAGAACGAAGAACAAACACACATACACAGCCAGCTCAGCACTGATCGATTCGAGCCGTCAGTTTGTTAAGGACCCCAAGGCCTGGAGTAATAAGGACATCTAGTCAAATTTTCATATTGAAAAACTTACAAGTTACAATACAGAAGGAGAGAAAGAAGGGATGGAAAATATGTATTATTTTTTAAAAAAAACATGCATTCAAGTATTATTACGTAATAACAATGACAATTGTTGTTATTGAATCAAGAAATTAATTCCCAAGTCCATGTCACACACACACAAGACACACGTGAGGGGGACATGACAAAGGGAAGAAGAATGCAACGACGCGATGAGAGTCAAAATTGATAGCCTATAATAATATGTGTGGTGCGTGTGTGTACGAGTGAGTATGTGTGTGTGGGACATGGAAAGAATCTCATTTGAATTGAATGACAGGTCAATGATGATGATATTTGTAAGCTGAAACATGTACAGCTCTCTAAAACATACAATATACGTACGTATTGTAATAGATAAAGAAATAACAAATAATAATTACAATTCAAAACATTCCATTTGAAAATTAAAAATCAATGTTTAAACAATATAACAAATGGAAGGGAAGGTTTCGAATGAAAGGGAGAGTTTTTGTTTGTTTTTTATTACATTCATTTTAATGTTCCTGAAGAGAGAGAGAGAGAGAGAGAGAGAAAGAGACAGGGGAGAGAGTGAAATTTGAGAGAGAAGAGTGTTCAAAATGTCATTTTAACCCTTGTTGACGTTCCAACATTCTACTGAACTAACAACCCATCCGTTTATTAAGAGTACTCAATCAAGGGATGGAAGGATGGAAGTGTGGCTGGAAAAATAACAATTTACATTTTCATCTTGGCTAAACTTATTTCCCTTTTCCTACAAAATGGCTTATCACCGGATTTGTATCTTATTTCTATACTAAAAGTCTTCAAAGTAGAGCAACAATGGAAGACAAGAACTTCTTATTGCTAACCATAATTAGCTAACACCTGTAATTTAACTGTCTTTAAAATTGTATGCCTCGCACATGGAAACCGCCGGCTTATTTCTTTAGAGCTTGCTACCAAACCCAGTAGCGTGTGTAAAAAAGAGGAACCGGGTGCAAAAAAACCGGCCCAAAAGACCCCAATCTCCATATTCATCGGGAAAGTGGTAGAATGAATTGAAAAAAAAGTATACAAGTAGATGTTTTAAATCTCCCATTTTCAACTTTGTTTGAAATTTGCCATCAATAAATTTCCTCGTTTGTTGAAATCTTCTCTGTCGGTCCTGTTAGCAGTATCCATCCTGAAATGAATACCCTGGAACAATGTACACACAAACTAGTATATAATGTAGTAGAAAGTATTTTTTCTCTCTCCAAAGTTTGTCTTTTCATACTTGTGCTTAGGTATATGTACACAAATTGTATTAGTTTACACGGGTATTGTAGGGACACCAACTCATTTTTTAAAAATACAAGTCTCCTCAACGTTTCTCCAAGACTATTCGTAAAAAGCTTTTGAGACGGAGACACGTTTTTGCCATCATCTTGGTTATATTTGCTCTGTACAAGAGACACAAAAAAAACATTTGCCTATATTATACACCCATGTATGGAGGAAGAGAAGAAGAAAACAGTTTTGTCTTGGTCCCATGTACAACCATGTGAACCGTGTATAATACCCAAGTATAGTCGTACAGCTTGTTTTGAAATTTTTTCCTTCCAGTCCTGCTAACTTGACTTTTTATCCACATAAATATTGGGGAGGGTGTGTGTGTCTGTGTGTTGTTACTTCCGAAAGAAACAATACTTGACTCGTCCCTCACGGGAAATAAGGCTTCCGTTCTTTCTCATCATCATCATCAAGAGAAAGAGAAGAGAGGATCATATGTGTAGACAGATTCTTAGATGATGATGATATACTTATAAAAATATCATACAACTTGTACTCCTCACACTCAGTCTCTTCACAGTCTTACACAATCTCTTGAAATGAACGGGCGTCCTAATCTGACTAAATCTAAGAACCGACTGACAGTACTGTTCCTCTACATAAATATAAAATAAAGTTCAGAGAACATTCCTTCTCTCTCTTCCTCTTTCTCTCCTCTTGTGATTCATGTGACATGAGAGTCGCTAACTGTGAGGCTAACATCAAAGACTCGATTGTCAATTATCTACTACCATGAAATTCAGCTCTTGATGCTGAACACTTTATATAAATGTTGTGGATAGTAGTTCTTTGAAATACTCCTTATCCCTTCCGTCTCTATTGATTGATTATGAAGCAAATCATACGTGTCAACACGAGGGGAAGATGGGGAGGAGGATTTGATAAAGTATTACTCAAGGATATAATACCAAAATTGTATCAGATGTGTGTGTGTGTTCCTCTTTTTGATAATTATGTAGAATCTTCATTAGCATGACAATGACGTGGTGCAAATAAATTGTTCAATGGGTTTCGTAAGCAAGTTTGTGGGGTAAAATACTCAATAGGTACAGTAATGCATGAAGAAGGTCATTCAGAGATTGATTTTGCATAATTAGATGTTTACTGTGTTATGTACTACAATGTTCCTACCACCCCACAGTCTACTGCACACCTTTGGAAGAACAATTTGATCTGACAGATGACGAGACAAATTACAGTACACAATATTTTACCTCATTAAACTAGCATGCTGAAGCAAGGGACGGAGGAGTCAATTCAGATTACACACAAATGTGTATGATTTTAATAGACTAAGACCACACTACACATATCGTATACATACTCAATGCAGTGGATTAATGTTTTGTGGAACACAGGAGAAGAGAATTTCCAAAGAGAATTTTTTGACTCTCTTCATTAGCATCGGAAAGTATCTTGAAACAATGTTGAGGTGGTAGTAGGCATGTCATTAGCAAAATTATTTTCCTTTCAAAGGAAAATCCAAAGGAAGAGAAGAGAGAGAATTATCTATAATCTTATATTTGTAACCCACATTCCTTCATTAATCCTTCATGATGCACTTGATCTCTTGACGTGTCTAACTACACTTCCTCTTCAATAAAAAACAGGTTTACAGGTTAAAACCAACAACAACAACCACAGAAAATCAGCTCATTCATTCACTCACATACATGTATCAGACTACATGACAGAGTGATTACTTGTATTATAATGCAATTATCGTCATCTATTTTTTTTTTTGAAAAATTGATTATTAATTTCATATTTAAGCTCTCAAAAAGATGGGTTACAACCGAAGGTTTACAACTCTAATGCTACGAAACTAAGACATGTTTTGAAGGATTTAAATGACTGTGTAATTACGTCAGAAATATGTGTAATCTAGTCCACTCTCTCAAAAATCTTGATCATTTACCCATTACAACTTGCACTAGTTAAATTGCTGTGTGTGTTTGGAAAAGAAGCAGTGATATTTCAAAAATATTATCAAAAGAAATTTGGATTGTACAAGAAGAGTAAGGAATTGGTCGGAGATGCAAAATCTCAGTTCAAAAATGTATGATGGATGACCCAAGTTCACCAAGGAAAAAGTCCCATCTCATTAAGATAATGACTGTGAAGTTTGTTCCCTGTCTCTAGATTTGGTTTCTTGGCCGGGGGTACTTCCATTGGTACTTTGCATTTGAACATTTGTGAGGAATTCAAACAATTTTCAATTTGTAGGTGAAATATTGAAAGCAAAATTATTACTTGATGATTTATTTGGTGAGATTATGGGGTTCATAACTTTTACTCATACTCTCCTACCCCACACCTACTCTCTCTCCTGCCTACAGCCCTTGTAAGGTATGTGTGTGTGTGCAGTGTCACTTGTATTTTTTTGAACGAGAGAGACTCCCAATTTCATCATCCCTATTTCCAAGAGGATCGAAAGGGTAAAATCTTCACGACGTTATGATTTCAAGACAAGAAGAAGAAGAAGAGGCATGGGTGACGCTGAAGTTTTAACTGAACGTTTGTCTTTCTCCTCACAAAGAAGGAGAGAGAAGAAGAAGAAGAGGAGAGGAAGAGGACCTAAAAATATAGGAATGTTGGTCGAGTTGATGTACAACATGAAGCGTAAAGCGTCACAGAGAGAGGGAAAGTCACTTCTTGAACGAACTTTGTCTCTCTCATGTTATTTCATTCATTTCGAATCAGTCTTGGTCCCCTCATGTACATGTTCTACACACACACAGGATAGTACACACTCATTATGTATCTCTCTTAAAAGGATTGAGATGGTTCAGAGCTACTATGTAGTATTTTTGCATGTCATTAGTACATGCACCATGAAGGAACAAGATGAAGGCATCCCCTTTCCTAAAATTAGAGTCCAACTTTCTTCCCTTGTATGAGCAACAGTGAAATACTTGTACTTGTACATACATTACTAACTCTGGTACTCTGTGAGTGTGTACTCTAATCTAATATACTGTTACAACTAGCTTTCCACAGTTTTGTTATCAATATAATTATTTTGAATCTCACAAAACTACTCTATGAATTATGTACACTTTCAGCTACATAATATTACTACTACCAAAAACTTGTTGCTCACTCGTCACAGTCACACACAACTCGGAGAGTTATATACTGTAAGGAAGGGGGATTTGTGAAGAAGCCGCTGCCGCACTCGTGGACAATATTGTTTACTAATTATTTCTGGTGGGTAAAAAGAATAATAAATAAATTCTTTACATAACTTTTCTGATGACTTTTCTCACCTTTCTCCCTTCGCTCTGCCTTCAAGAAAGCAGACAACAGTTTATATTCAACAGAGCACGAAAGAAGAAGAGTTAAGCTAATTTTATAATTATTAGGACTGGATGTGCGTGTGTGTAAGACATAATGATGTCTGTGTGACAGTACATTCTACATAGTAGTTGGGTGCAAGATTTTTTTTTTTGAAATTTATTTTTGTGTATTATTACTAAAGATTTTTGTGTCGGTAGACTTGTAATATATAATGACATTTTTTACTTGAAGCCATCAAACCGCTCATTTTTTGTCCTTGTTTTCTTATTTGGAAATATTATTTTTTGAAAAAAAAATCCACCCTCTCTCTCTCTTGGCTCATTCTCCATGCCCCATCCTTCCGAAATGTTATGCTGACGATGAGAGAGAAAGGGAAGAGGAAAAACCCATAATCATAAAACAAATTTGTACGTAAGGGCTATAAAATACAATCCCCTTTACTCTTTTTAAGCTCATCAAAAATATTAATACAGAGACATCATAAAGAACACCAGAAGCTTGGTTCGTAGATAGAGTCAAGGGGGGAAACCCCGTGTGTGTGCATGTGTGTACAATACTATGTGTGTACATTTGTGGGAAAGGAGAGAAATTTATTAGCGTCTTGATTGTGATTACAGTCTACTAGAAAAAAAAGAAACTTCTAACTTTCCACAAGCATTCAAAGTGTTTTCAGCATTCAATAAACCTCTCAGAACAAAAGGGACGATGTACAAAAGTCGGAGAGTGAAAATAAGTTTTTATCCTAGAAAGTCACACACACACACATACACACTACACCATTTCCTCTTTCTCTCTTTCTCTCTCTTGAAAATGTTTTTTTCTCTCACTACATCTGTAACTTGAACTTTGAAGATATGGCAAGTGATAGACGATAGTTGAACATGGAAACCAGAATGTGCCAAATTATTTTTGCTGTTCATTTTCAAAAAAAGAGGGGTAGAGAGAGAGAGAACAAGTTCCTGAATGGGAAAAAAGAGAAAGAAAATCCCTTGACGCTCATTCTACATGGAAGAATGTATTAGAATCCTGATTTTAAAAAATCCTTTTTGAGGCCACGATTTCCGGAGTCATTTATTTAATTCCACGAATTTGAACAGCCACGTCTCTGTGTACTCCGTACTCATTCTGTTCAACAAAGTTTGTTCAAAAATACAAATCTTGTCACAGTGCATAAGATGGTGAAAATATTTGAAGATTCCTCTTCCATTCTCCACTCTGAAATGTTTTGTTAATGAGTTGACAATTTTTTTTGTAAAAATCCTCATGTTCACAATTAATGAAAATAATTGACAGAACAGATACTCGGATTTTAATTAAGGGCCTTTTAATGAAGGTCCACAGATAAAATGTACTACGTACTTTGTACTTTGTACGGGTTATTCTACAGTAAAACAAATAACTTTTGACCAAATTTGGCTTGTACTGAAGTGACTACATAAGGGAAACATGATCGACTCTTTGTCAATTGAGTTGTCGAGTAATAAAATTAATTAGTGAGGATTAAAAGGTACTCTGAAAAAGGATTATTGTAAGTGTGTTAGTATAATATTAAGGATCCTGTCGATTCTCTTTTTTCCCCACGGTGACTCTGAAGTTGAAGAGGATTCAAGCTTTTTGAGAAGAGGAGGAGAAGAGTAAGACGGAGGAGATTTAGTTGGGTAAAAAGAAAAAGAAACGAGCACATAGTTAAGGGGGAAAACATAAAAGTTAATGGTAGAGTCGAGCGGTGTAGCTCCTTTTCATTAATGAAAGACAATGTTGAGAAAATGTCTTTTTTACCCGAGTCGAGGGTGTAGAAAGAGTGTGTGTATGTTGTGTGCGTGTAGACAACGTGTGTAGTAGTAGTGCGTGAGTTCATATGTAGATGAGTATGGAGGGAAGGGAAGGAAGTAGGAATACGGGTGCCAAATATCGTTCCCGTTGTGTCACTTGTAGCTCCGAAGCTGTTTGTAAGCGGGTAGAGAGAGAAACGGGGGAAAAGCCACGCTGAGTGGTTTGCTAAAATTGGAATATTATGGTGAGCTTAGATGAGCTTCCTGTAGGAAAAGTCACTTGACGACTATCATTACCTTTCAGTTTTTCCTCCTATCTTTCACGTACAACAACTCCTATTCCTAGCTCTCCGTTTCCTATCTGATCTCCACACACAAATGCGTAAGCATAACGTAAAATAGTACATCCTCATCTTCCTCTCCCTCGTCACTTGTTGTGCTCAAGACTGACTGACTGACTGACTGCACATCCAGGACGAAAGACAATTCAAGACTGAACTAAACTAGCGGTCCGCTAGTCCATTCCTCCCTACGACCACGACCAACAAGAAAAGAGAAGGAGCAATTACTTCCAATCCGTGAGTACCAAAAAACTGTTATATCGTTTTATTATTGCATAGTCTAGTTTTCTCTGATTACTCCTCAGAGACTGATTAATCTTCTCTTTCGCTCTCTCTCTGTATTAATTATACAATCTGATCCCCGCCTCCATGTAGATTTAATAACAATCCGTCCTTCCTCTTGTTCTCTTTCTCTTGGAATTGGGGGAAAAAATAAAAAAACCGCCCATTCTACATTACACACTTTTTTTCTCTTCTCTACTTTTAATTTATGCAGAGTACCGTGTGAGTAGAAAGTGTTTTGAGAGAGTGTGTGTGTGAGAGAGAGAGAAATGTAGGGGAGAAAAAAGTTGAAACATTTTTCTCAATGAGAAGAGTAACTTTTGTGAAAAAAACGAGTTGAGAGTCGACTATTAAGTAAATGGAGAGTTAATTCCACCCCCAAAAGAATTTTTCTGTACAGGTGTATCAAGGGTTCTTGTTTTCTGTCATTGCTTTTATTGCTCAGTAGTACAGATAGTAGTTGCTTTAGCAGACAGTAGTTGTATAAAAATTTTGACCATAAAAGGAGTTATTTGTATGAAAAAATTGTTTTTTTGCCATCATCCCGATTCACTCCCTCCTTCTTTCACCAAAATTGTCCTGGAGAGAGAGAGAGAGAAAAGATAAAGTAGTATGCAAAGTGTTGTATTTTACACATTTAAAATTTGTTGTGGAACTTTTCACTGGAATTCACGGGGCACTCACACAAACACACACATACTCCTTGTCCCTGTGTGAGCAGGAAGAAACACGCATAAAATTTTGGGTTTTACTACTCCCACCCCTGTTTCTACATTTTGTTGGGTTGGAGAGACCCTACACCCTTAACCACTAATTTTACGGGGGTACACTTTATCTGTCAAACACGTAACTACTCCCGTCCCATCCATTTCATTATTTACGTCATCCACGCACACCCAGACACACACCGTTCGCTATGAGGAGAAGGAGTACTTGGATTTGTGAACTTGATGATCTTCCTGTAGTTAATTTTCATCAGATTTATGAAATCATCCCTCATTTTTCTGGATACAATTCCACTACTCAAAAAATGCATCAAGTTGATCTACTTCTCACTCACCATCATGAATAGGGACTTCCAGAGAACAGTGCGAGACTCTGTAGGGAATTAAGGGAGAATTGTGGAATTTTGACTACCCTCCTCCACGTCGCATGTACTTTTTGTATGGATGAATGCAAAAGTTATGTAAGGATCCAGTCGAATTTGTGACTATCCTCTCTCTCTGCAGATCTCTGCAGACAAACATCTTTCTGTGGAATGAGCGAGAGAGATATTCTGTCGGAACATACCACAATAGATAAAATGTCAGATTATTCTAATGGTTTCTCTTCTACCATATTTTTCTCTCAGTGTGTGTGTGCGTGTGTATGTACTAGGATGTGTAGATTTTCAGAGTGTATGAATTTCATGGTATGAAAGGTTGATTCTGATTATGAATAACCCCTCTTGAGTTTCTACCACGCTGTGTGTGTGTGTTTTGCCCATCGAGTGTGTCAGATCCCTACCAAATCATTTATAATATTCCTTTGGTGTTTTGTAAAATGATATTCAGACTTCATTACATATAAATAATGTACTCTTTCTCTCTCTCTCTCTCTCTCTCTTTCCTCTTCTTCCTCTTTTCGTGATCAGCATGAGATGACCGCGATGGAAAAAAATTTGCAAGCCCACCCCAATAGGTATAATATAATATTATTGAGTAGTAATGTGTGTAATATGATATAGTAGTTGATTCTTGATTGAGTGACCGACATCCACACGGCAATTTCAAGTAGTTGGGACTTTGAGAGATGAAAACTTTTGATTCATAACATATCAAACTGTACCTATACGTAAGTATGTTATAGTGTATCTGGTTCTTAGTAGAACTTTTGAATATCATTAAAATATGAATACGTCTCACGATAAAAGTGGTTTAAGTTATAGTGTAATTAATTATTTTGCTCTGAATATAATGTTCATGGATTATACTGTTTTTTTGTCATATATTTATTTATTTTGTCAGGTTAGGGAGTCGGCATAAAACAATTTTTATATTTTATGATTTGAAATCCTAGACAATCATAAATTATGATTCATTTTGTACAATCTTGGAACTGCTGATCAGTATACTGGATTGCTACACACACACACACACACACACACACACAGTGTATAATGTAGGTACATGTATGGTAATAATATTGTCATCAGGGAACTTCAAAACTACAATTCCGAATCAAAGGCACAGTATGATGTTAGTAAAGTAAAATAAAAGAGAAAAAAAGGTAGGCGAGGATTTTGACTCTCGACTATAAATTGTCTCTTGTGTATGACACACCACAACGAACAACAACAACAGGAGAAGAGAAGAGCACAATTGTATGGATTGAGTATTGAGAATGCTAAATAGAAGTAGTTGACATTAGGGACAATAAGGATAAGAAAAAAGTGGTTTTTCAGCCGTCAGTTTAACTGTCAGGTCATGTACAAAAGTACACAATACAACGTGTGTGTGTGTGACTGGGAGTGAGTGTGTGTGAGTGTTTTATACATGGCATTTAGGTGTAAAATGTCATAAAATAATTGCTAATATGTATCATACATGATAATAAGTACGACTGGGCTTTTCTCTCTCTCTCTTCATTCCCTAATGTACACTTGTCATCTTTTCTGTACTATTGTGGACGACCAAGAAATAGACTTGAATATGAAGCTACTCGATTAGATAATACTCAGTAAGAAGCAAAGTCATCATGTACAGTCTTAAG
>WJFB01003410.1:0-13310 GCA_009870185.1 Pygmarrhopalites habei | reverse complement strand
TCAGCTAAAAAATTTTCGTCTTGTCCGCGGATATCTCAAGATAGGATTCATGTATCGAGGTATGTAAAATACATATTTCGTGTTTTTGTTTCTAGTACTTATTAATATGTAACAAAACAGTTGTGTGTGCGTTTATTTGTTTTAAAAAGTGTCATTTTCCTATTATTATTTTGTAACTTATTTTGTGTCTAGGATTCTACTGACTTGGACGTTTCAAAAATGACATTGGATGAGGAGGAACAAGAAACTGTGACTGCGGATGGAGTAATCTCGGTTCTGGAGGATTGCATGGCGAAGGGAGTAATAGATGGAACTTATATTTTTGACAAATCAGCGTTCACTCATCTGAAATTGGAGAGAGGAATGAAGGTCAACTACACAGCCGTCAATTCATCAGAAAATGGTTGGACTGTCACTGAAATTGTGCCCATATTGACTGAGAAGCAGCAAGGAATTGCAGAACGAGCAAAATACATTGCCATCGATTACAAAGTGATGGAAATGAATGAGGGTCATGTCGTGTTGAGTCGTGGTAACGAGGACTCTCCATTTAAACTCGACAACAAGTGGCTACCAAAGAACTTTGCTGTTTGTAAAGGTAAATATAAATTATTTTGATAGTGTATTTCA
Organism: Pygmarrhopalites habei; assembly: GCA_009870185.1. Taxonomy (NCBI): domain Eukaryota; kingdom Metazoa; phylum Arthropoda; class Collembola; order Symphypleona; family Arrhopalitidae; genus Pygmarrhopalites; species Pygmarrhopalites habei. The sequence goes on along the minus strand of WJFB01003410.1, from coordinate 12,680 downwards.
TAATACAAACGTGAATATAGGTATTATAGGTTTTAAAATCAACCTTGTGAAATTTGTAACTATAAGGACATTACTTATTTCAGGAGACTGGTTGGAGGTGAGGGCCAAGGCAGTTGAGAACGAGTACACAGCTAGTGGTGGTGAAGTATCTGAGGCAGAGATCACCTTTGTATCCTGGACTGAGCAGACAATGTCAACAGGGACAGTGACCCAGTACAAAAATCGTATTTGTATTGACGGGAGTATTTTCTTCACACCGAATGTAGTGGAGGGCCAAAAATTGGTCAAAATAAATGATCGAGTCCGTTTTGTGGCAGTCGCTTCGGACCAAGAGCATGAATCCAATAATTACGGATACAAGAGATCTGAAATTCACATTTTTAGGAAACGTGCTTGTTCCATTTCTTCTGCTCAACTCATGGGTCATTCTTCATCAGCATTTAAAGAATGCAGGTAGGTCTATACAATTTTTTAAAAATCAATTTATTAAAATTGCAGCTAATATTGCTCTGAAAGTGTAGTAAGTAATTAAATATGAATATTTTGTTGTTTTGATTATTGCAGGAGGGAAGACGAAGAGGATGATTGGACTGAGGAGCCCATAGATGATGATTTGGACCAGAAATTCCACGAGCTACTCCGGGACAAACACGGTGTCAAAATCAACCCCAGTAGAAACATTACATTCAAAGCTGTCAAGGTTGGAAGAACTTTTCGACAATCTGTATCTGTGGAAAACTCAAGCTCTAGTAGAGTAGTCTTGAACTCAGTTTCCCTGGCCAACTGTCAAGATGTGTGTAAATTTGAGCTGATTTTTGACCGTACCGAAGGAAATGTGGTGGTGACTTTACGTCCTGGACACCAGTTTGTTTTTAATGTAAACACATTCATTTTTAAAGTGTCTGCAAGTACATTACAAGTACATTTAATTTTTTTTGGAAAACATGTTGACAATGTTTTTATCCAATTTATGTTTATTAGATTACATGTACCGCGCAACAACTGGGCCGAACCAAAGAGTTGTGTATGTTTGACTTTGGAGAATTCAAAATTGGAAGATGGATCTCTGTGACAGCTCTGTCCGAGGATGAAATGGCAATCAAGTCAATGAGACAAACAAGTAAACAAACAAGGAATTGGAAAATTGACAGAGAATTTGTTGAAAATTCACCCTTAACCCTGCAACGAAATAGAGTAATTAGAGGAGCTCAAGCTGTAAGGACTCCATTCTTCCTTCCAAATAGAATCCCGGCCAATTCTATTCCTAAACATGTTCTCAAGATTTATGAAAAAGCTAGTGATGAAGATCTTCTCCGAGCCTATCCCAAAATGACTCCTGAAGATTGGAAAGTTTTGACTCCAGAAAATTATTTGGTAACTATTTTATAAAATTTTGATGTATGAATATTGAATGTCTAAACTTTATTTGCCTGTTTTTTAACTATAGTTTCTCTCTCTTCTTTTTAGACGAGATTTCAACTCAGTTTGTGGTTTGAAGAGATTGAAAACCTCAATTTGAGAAGACAGTACGACATGAGAAATGTCATCCTTCGTCGTGTTGGAGAATTTTTTGTGTTTGAAGTGCCAGGTCTTAAAGAATTCTACCCTCCGGTTTTGCAAGGAGATAATGTCCAATGTTCACTTTCTGAACATCCCAAAGGTAAAAAATTCAAATGAACAATTTTTACTCGAATGAAGTAATGTTAGTTTTTATTATATGACTTTTAATGGTCTGTAAACACTTTGTGTATTTGTAGATATTTATGAGGGACCAATTCACAAGATTGCCATCTCAGACTCTTCTCAAGTTTCCGAAGTGTTTGTGAAGTTTAATGAAAAGTTTCATCAAACTTATGGCAGCTCTCCAGTGACCATTCATTTTTGTCTTGGACGCACCTCATTCAAGAGACAACATTTTGCAATCACTCATGCTGTTGAGTATTTGGGTGCTGACTGGTTATTCCCAAAAACTCTGGTTTTGAAAACCCCTCGAATTCATTATTTTGAAGATCCCAACGACAATGTGGTGAGTAACAATATCACTGTTTTATTTTTAAAAAATGCATGCATGTTATACATAGGGAGATACTTGTTCTCGTTAATTGTTGCTTTGGTCAGATAAGTATTTGCTTCATTTTTACAGCAACCCAAGATTACGTCAAAACCTTACAACACACGTCCAGTTAAATTGAGCAATGCTGGAAGGGTTGACAAAAGGGCAGCAAGTCTTTTTCGATTTGAGGGCAACGTCCAAGTCCCTAGTGACCTCGGGGTAGTCAAACTTCGTTGGTTTAATACATCCTTGAATGATGAGCAGAAGAATGCAGTCCGGAGAATTTTGACTGGCTCCTGTCGACCCCTTCCTTACGTAATATTTGGACCTCCAGGGACAGGGAAGACTGTGACAATCGTTGAGGCTATTTTACAAATCTACACACTGGAGAAATCTTCTCGGTATGTATTCATTCCACTAATTTGTGAAATTTTCCTTTTACTAATGAATATTTTGAAGCAGAAAATTTTGTTGGGACTAATATTGTTTCATTCTTTTCTACTTAAAGAATTCTGGTCACAGTTCCATCAAATGCTGGAGCTGACGTAATTGCAGAGCATTTTGTGGTCACCAACGTATTCAAGCCTGGAGAATTGGTTCGTCTAAATGGATTCACACGTGAGAAGGACAGCGTACCGGAAATCATTGCTGATTTTTGTATGGATGGAGAATTTTTGGACAGTGTGGCCAAGCATCGTCTCATCATTTCCACTGTGAACACAGCAGGACAATTCTTTAAATTGAATTTGAACACGGGCCACTTCTCTCGTGTATTCATTGATGAGGCTGGGTATTGTACAGAACCAGAAGTCATGATTCCAGCTGTATTAGCAGCAGTGGCCAAGGACAGGTAATTCTGTTTTATGCTATTTAATGCTATAATAATTTGTACGACTGACATCAATAATTGTCTCATTAGAAGGTTATTATTTTATATAAGAAAACATTTATAAATAGCTTGATGTGTTTATTTTCATTTTCAGATTATCCTAGCTGGAGATCCAAAACAGCTGGGCCCTGTACTGATGTGTGACCTCAGTGTGAACAGTATTCTTGAGGTTTCTTTCCTTGAGCGTATCATGGGAACAGTCATTTATGCAAGGAATGAACATGCCTTTCCGAATACCAAATACAACCCTGCTGTCCTCACAAAGCTCGTTCGTAGTTACCGAGCACACAAAATTCTCCTAAAATTACCGTCGGAAATGTTTTACGAGGATGAGCTCGTCTCCTGTGCGTCCCAGTCCGACTCTTATGACTTGTGTGAACAATTGGAGGTTTTGAAGAAAATCCCACTCATCTTTCATGGATGCCAAGGGACTTCTCTGCAGGACCCTGACTCTCCAAGCTGGTACAATTTGGCTGAAGTGTCTCAAATTGTCAAGTATGTGAAACAGTTAAGAAGTAGTGGACTCTCGAATGATGATATTGGAATCATCACCCCATACAGGAAACAAGTAAGCACGCACAATTTTACATCATTCTATTATTTTTTTGAAACCTGCAAATTGCATTATGCTATTTATTAAATGTCCATGCCGTTACTTGTCACGATGATATAATATGATTTTCCGTATTTCATTACGTCGTTTTGTGTATGCAGGTAGAGAAGTTGAGAATTGCTCTGGCCTTGCATCTGTTGGAGGATGAACTGCCAAAGATAGCCTCTGTGGAAGAATTCCAAGGGGGTGAGAGGAAAGTCATGATAATCTCCACTGTTCGTTCTGGGAGAGAGGATGAGGTGGCCAAGAAGTTATTTCGACTGGAATTTCTGTACTCTGGGAAAAGGTTTAACGTGGCAGTGACGAGAGCCAAAGCCTTGATGATTGTTATTGGGAACCCTCATGTCCTCAAATTTTGTAAATGTTGGGAAAAATTGATTAGCTACGCTGTCGAGTTGGGTGTCTACACTGGTTGTGAGTTGGCTGGACAGTTGGATCCTAAATGGAAGGACTTGTTCGGGAATCTTCAGGGTAGTGGTGAAAATTCCATCAAGTCCGTTAAACCAGAAGAAGACGAGTCAATTGATCGTTTTGGATAAGTATCAGCTTTACTATTTTTTGATGATTTTATGAATTACAATGTATATTTATCTTTTGTTGAGTTCTCTATACACATGTTGCATTCGAGTCAATGAGTTTGCAATTATAGTATCTTTTTACCGGTATCCAGACTTTTAAGATATTGTTTATATACTTATTTTTAGCGGGTGGGAATAATTTGTAAACAACATATAAAATTAATCAAAGTTCATTAATAATTATTTAACACGGATAGTGGAAGCTCGAGCTTCCAACTTACGATCGTAAGTAATTTTATTTTGTGCTCTCCTTCTCTTCAGTATGCGTGGGTATTAGGTATGTTTAGATATATTCTAGTCATGCTAGTCTATGAATTTATGCTGTCAATTATATTATGTATTTATGATGATGAAGAAAATCAGCGTGAGTAGTTTCTATTTTTACAAACAAATATTTTACCTCAGTACAGAAAGTTCTAATGGAAAAAGCATACTTTCAACATTTATCTTGTTTATAATTGAAACTGTGTAGGTACTCATGAATAAATTGGGACAGTAATATTATTTTGACGTCAGTTGACTTTGATTTTAAATACACAATACTCTGATAATAAGTTGAGTACTCATCATATCACTTGTCAATGTCTTTTTTGACAAGTTCAAGTTTTCTGTAAGAGTTTTAAAACCAAGACAAAATTCGTAGCCGAGCCCTTCTCAACTCAAAATAATTTTATCGTAGTCTCTATAAAATTCTCAAATATTTTTCATTCATTTTCATATTTTCTTTGCAGACTTATTACATATTAATTTTTAGTAGCTTGAAATATCATCATACCCTTCAGTTCTAGCTGAGCTCTAGCTAAGCAATGTTGGCCCGTAGTTCCCTGCTTAAATACCCCGTTAAACTGAGTGTACGGACGTGTGTGTACTCAATATCACAGTCCATTCAATACAAGCTCGTCAAAAAGAATTGCGGGGAGAGTAATTTGTGGTGGCTTTGGCTTGACCTGCTGTAGTTTTGACTGTACATGTTCCCCAAAGAATTTAACTTACAATGAGTATAGTAGATACTCTCATATACACACAGGTAGGACACATTTGCATACAATAATATGTACAGTGCAATTTGGTTCTTTGGTAGTGTATACGAATATAGAACATTTGAAAGGGAAAAAACCAGTTTTGTGTAAATGATTGCTCAAAGCATATAAGCTTTTGCAAAAATCTCTTGTGATCTCTCTCTGAGACTGAGTTGAGGAGGAAGCCTCATTCAGAAAAATTAAAGAATACTAACAACAGGAGTTGTTCTTCCGTCTCCTGAAAGTAAAATTATTTTCACTCTTCCCATCATTTAAATTCTCTCTAAATCTTTTTGTGTTTGTGTATTTTTATTTCGTCCACTCGATTTTATATTCAAAATACTGATCAATAATCAATAATTTTTTATTTTAGTCAATTACAAAATGGGGCAACGTGTCCTTCTCTCCTTGTCAATTTGTGTCATCCTTTGTGCGGGGTTCATAAAAGCTGAGCCACCAGCTGAAGAAGATTCTGGTCCGACATTTACAAAAGATCACGAATCAAATTTGTCCATCGACTTGAATAAAGCCCTTTGGGTTGGATTTGGATTGACAGTTTTTGCCCTTCTAGTTATCATCGCTGCTCTCATCTACCCAACACAAATTGGACTGGAGGATCATGGACAGTCAGGTTGGGCTGGGACTTATAGGTCACAAAGTTCAGCTGCTAGTCTGACGGCTTATCAGATTTTGTCCGGTGTGGAGAAATTGTACTCGATTTATGGTGGCAACAATTGGTAGAGTGAAAATTTGGTGACAAGCACATTAGTACAACTGTGAATGGATAATCCCGATAAAAGTAATTTTTTCAGAGTGTGGAGTATGAAAAAATTGAGACAGGAAATTGTGGAAAGGGAAGTGAAATTTAATGGAAAGAATGCTGTTGGGAAGATGACAAAGGCTTAGTGGCCTACAAAGGGAAGAATGAATGAAAAAAACAAGTTTTTTTGTGTGCCAAGTTTACGTGTGACTAGAGATGAAGGAGTGAGCATGAATTCAGTGCAAGGGGATATTGAAAGAGAAGGTATGGACTGGATAATCAAGAAGAAGAATCAAGTATCAGGTTAATTAGATGCATCTTGTCTGAGCTACACCTTCTTTCACCTTCTCAACTCTTCACTAAACTAATTAAGATGCGTACAGGTGAATTCGAGTGAGACTGTCATATTTTTTGTGGTTCATTTCGGTTATTTATTTTATTATTATTGTTGTCTGTACTGTTTTGATTGTATTTTGACTCAAAATTTTTGAGCATTCGGCATTATTTCTGAATGAAATAAATATTTTTTTAGTAAAAAAAATTCATGACGTCCAGAAGTGAAAGTGAAAAATAATTTAATGATCGATGAGGATTCATTATAAATATAAATATTTATTTATAAACTAGGAATGAGGATAACTTAAAGCAAAATATATATCGAAACAGACAATTTGAAACAAACTGTTAGATATACAAGAGAGCTATTACGTTTTTCTTCGTATCTACAACTCGAAGAGTATGTTTTTTGTATTTAATTATACAAAATATGTCGTTGAAAAAAAATCATTCTATTCCTTTTCTTCTTTGATCTTTATAAGGAATATTTACTCACTATTGTTGTTGTTGTTGTTGTGGTGGTGGTGGTGATGGAGGTGGAGGAGGAGGGGTTTCTTTTATACTCGTAGTGGACTCAAGTAGGAGGTCCTCCTCAGACTCATGTACTGACACAGTACTGTACTTTGTATTAAGTCCTCCCGTAGCCCTTATTTTTGACATACAGTAGTCCACCATTTCCTCCCTCCCAAAAGCCCTTTTTGAGAATAGTCTTTCTTCTTCATCCTCATCTTCATTCAAACCAACATGACCTGTGAACACCACCTGCGATCAAAGAATTAATTAATCATTATTCTATAGGACAAGTTGTGGGAAATCTTTAATTTTTTTAACTACTCACCCTCGGCTTGAATGGTCCTCCTCGACTTTGTTGTTTGATCCCTGCCCTTGTATTAAGGGCTTGGGACTGGGGGGGGACTTTGGACATTTTCCCTTCATGCATTAATTTCTTCACTTCTAGAATACTCTTTTTGTACTTTAAGTCATCTACTTGATGTTCTATTGCACCCAGGCACAACATTATATTCGATGGCTTGATTCCCATCCAATTTCCTGAAATTTCCCAACATTTACTTTCAATGGAGTCATGTCCCAATAATTTACACTACATACATTCCATGATATTCATACCTAGAAGACGTATTACTGGAGAATTTTCACACTCTGCTGCATCAAACACAGTCTGGATTTCCGTGACCAACTTGTCCATGTGTACCTCTGAACTGTGCATCTATTAAATTGTCGTCATCATTTTAATTCTCATTTTAATCATTTTTGAAAAAAGAAAAATAATTGTTCACCTCATCACTATAAGTCTTTGATGCCTTTTCTTTCTTCTGAACATCCGCACTCAATTCTCTCAGCACAACTTTCTCCGCCTTCTTCCTCACATTAAAAACTTGGGCGTGATACTCAATATTTTTCTTGAGTTGAATGACCGTCGTTTTGAGTACCATAATCTCATTGTAAAGATCCATGAGATATTTGACATGAGCAAAATTCTTTTGTTCCTGTGTCCTGTAAGTTGTCACCATTGTTTCTAAATTCTTTGTCTCTCCCATTTTGAGAACTTCCCGAAATGCTTGACGGTAGTTGACCAGAAGGGTTTCTAGAGCGTGGGTTTTTGTGGCAAAGTGACGAGACTTTCGGGCCCATTCTGGTTCAATTTGAGGACGATTTTTGTTTTTTGCTCTCAGAAATTTATTAATTTGTTCATCTTGATGGAGGACACGTTGAAGATCCTTTATCTCAAGAACGTGGAGTCGAGATTCTCGGTCGTTTCGTGCGATGAGCATTTTCGTTTTCATGGCTGCATCATCTCTCGAATCGTATCTTTTGGTCGTTGATTCCGTGACTCGATGCATCAGTAATTTTGTCTCACTGTAATTTTTCTTGTACCATTTTTGTCGATAGAAGAATTTAGTTCGGAGTAATAAATTTTCATTAATCTCTGCTCTCATTAAATGATTGACATGACACCGAGCATTGAACGCTCGGGTGAGGACACAAAGTCGAACCCGGGCATTTTCGATGAGTTGTTCCATTTGTTGTGGAGTTATGATTGTGTCATAAGCTTTTTGAATTTTGAGTTTTTGTTGTACAATCCTTTTGATTATTTTATCAAGTTGATTTTCAATATCATAAACTTCTTCCAATTCATCCTCCATTGTTCTTCTGTAGGCGTCATATTTTTCACATAGGATTTCCACTTCTTCTCCGGACAGGGTAGCTAATCTTTTATTCCGGTGTGAATTTGCAATTTCTAAATCTGTTCTCAAATTTTCTTTTTCATACACGAGTTGACGGGCCATGTTCCGTTGACGTCCTAGTTTTTCAAATATTTCCACACCATTTGGACCTTGAGTGTCTCCTCTGAGTTGACGGTATTTTCGTTGGAGTTTGATGAGTTCTTGTTTCTGTAGTCTCTCAAATACCCGGACTGTCTCATTCACTTCCACCGGATCCCCACCACCACCCCCACAATGGGAAACTCTCTCTTTCTCTTTTATGGTCAGCATTTTTAGTGTGTGTGTGTGTGTTGTGTGTGACTTCTGTGTGTAGTGAAAGATTTATCAAAATGGTACTATGATTTTGACAATGTAACTTAAATACAGTTTTTGTGGGTGAGTAGGACACGATGGTGCTAATTTAAATGAGGTAATAATTATTTTAGTGTTCAGAAAAACACTAGTCTACAAATGTCATTAAAAAATATAAGGGAAAATTGTTAAAATATCTCAATTAAAAAATAGAAAATTTTTAAAATTCAGAGGTGGGTGTTCTCGTGAGCTTAGATTACATCTTAGATTATAAGGAATTAACTTATAATCTAAACCCGTGAGTAAATTTTAAAGCTGCATTTTTTGGCAAATATGGTTGACCCGTATCCAAGGCGTAAAACGTTTTGACTCTCTTTAAAAATTAAAGGAGGAATTAAAGTGACATTGACCAAAAATAAATGTGTGGGTAGTTTATTTTGGTAGCTCTGATATCATAGACAAATAAAAGACCATTCATTTCCCATTTACTTGTTGACGTAGTTGAATTAAAAGTATTGACACAATAAATATAAAATAAGACCTGGCTATCATGGGACTTCTCTTCCTCCTCTCCCTCAAAACTTGTCAAGTTTTCATTCAAAAAGTCAGATTACATTTCACCGACAATGTATAATGACAATACACACAAATGATCATCCCACTTTTTATACATACAGGATGATAAGAGGGTCAAACAATGTAAAAATTTTTTGGGCTTGTTTTTTTCCTGTATTACATTTCCGTATTATGTCAGGGGTTGTAAACGTAACATACTGAAAAAATGGGATTACAAAGAGATGAGGGAACACGTGCAGGACAATTTTCCAAACTTTTATCCTCATTTTTTTTATTGAAACTAACATTAGGGAATGAGTATTACACATTCAAGTCTAAATATACATTTATTTGAGTCCCAAAGATAAAAGTTGGTCATTACGTCAGTAGGCGTGTCCGGAGATCCCCCTAATTTACGTTTTGATTATTAGTCTACATTTCAATTATTTAATTGGGCCAAGTTAACTGGGGAGTTACTAGCATTTTTTTGAATCTGTGTTGCTTAAAATTACTTTAAAATTTTTGTTGAAATTATGAGGGGAATTTTAGACACTCGAGTTTGGTCAGTGGTTGACCATTGGAGGTTAATCTTGATAATTTTGACACCCCTCGTTTTACTACCTCTCATCTTTGTGAATGATGGGACTACAGGCGATGAGAGTACGGTATGTAACATATTAATTTTAAAGGGACCCTGGAAGACGAAAGGGTCAAAATTATACAACTAATTATGAGGTATTTACTTGATCAGAAATTCCGATGTGCCTTCGTCATTATTTTAATGGCTGTTTACTGGATATCCGAAGTCATCCCTCTGGCCATGACCTCATTCCTTCCCATCCTCCTCTTGCCAATCTTAGGGATTCAAAGCACAGGTTAGAACACAATCAGCAGAATTTTTAATTATAATTAAAATGCACATTACTTAATTAGTTGGGATACAGGGGAAGTGTCCATGAATTACATGAAGGAGACAAACCTAATGTTTTTGGGAGGACTCGTCGTATCCTTCTCAATCGAATACAGCAATCTACATCGAAGAATTGCCCTCAGAGTATTGACCCTCATTGGGTCATCCCCAACAAAGTAAGAAAAAGAAAAAACAATGGAACATAACTACTAATTGTAATAATTCAAAATTATGGAGATTCAATCTGTATTCCAGAATTGTTTTTGGTGTTATGCTCACAACAACTTTCTTGAGTATGTGGATTCTGGTACAGTTTCAAAATTTTAATTTTTTATGAACATGAAAATACTGTGTGTTTCCTTTTAACAGTTTGAAGAACATTATTTTTACCTGTAGAATTCAGCTACAGCTTTAATGATGATCCCAATTGTCCTTGCAGTCCTGGAGGAACTCAATAAGAAAAATGACCTCGGGTCAAATATCAACATGAATAAAGTGGTCAACATAATAAACAAACATCTTTTCATAAAATATAACAATACATATGTCCAAATTTTTTAAAATTGATTTTCTAATAATTGTCCTTCCTAAAGAACCCACGAACACATCTGAATGACTTGCCTTTGGTAATATCTCAAAACACCCTCAAAATTGAGAGTGACATTGTTGACCAGAGCTCCTTCATTGACATTCAATCTTCCAAGAGTGATTTGTTACGCCAGCAAAAGAGGCAGAAACAAATGATGCTCTTTGCAGTGTGCTTTGCTGCTAATCTTGGCGGTACCTTAATTTAATTAAAGTAAAAAATGTCAAACAAAAATTTCATTCGGTTCTAATGCTAATTTGTATGATTATTCACAGGAAGTGGTGTGGTCACAGGAACAACTCCAAATACAGTCGCATTCCATCTGATCAATGAGTATTCCCACAATAAATACGTCTGTAAATTTTAATAATTTTTTTGCTGATTGAGGTCAAAGTTGAGTCTCTAATTTCACAGGACGGGCTTCAGCCAAGATGGGAAATATTTAGACTTAACATTTTTAACATGGATGGCTTATGCCGTTCCTCCTATGCTGGTAAACGTTATAATAGCTTGGGTGTATCTTACCCTCGCATTTCTCGGTCTTCCTCACTGGCTCAAATTCCAGACGAAAAAGGAAGACTTGAAAAGAATCCGTACTGAAAAGAAAAAAGTGGAGGAACATGTTCAAAAACTTTTAGCAGTAGAGTATGCAAAATTAGGAAGAATGAATTTTCATCAATTGGCCGTGTCTGGAGTCTACATCCTTCTCATTTTATTGTGGCTCTTTCGGGAACCCAGATTTGTGTCCGGGTGGGGTCGTTTGTTCCCCCGGGTGTCAATCGGAGATGCAACTGGAGCCATGTTCGTGGCATTCATCCTCTTTGCTGTTCCCAAGGACCCAAGTTTTCTTTTTTGCAGTTAATAGCTTAAATATATTTGCAAATTCCTTTCTTAAAGTTCTTTCATGTCAATTAATTTTCTTTTACTATATTGTGAATAGAAAGACCAAAAGTTCCAGGTGCTCTCCTGGAATGGCAGTATGTGCAAAAAAAACTTCCATGGGACATTGTCATTTTAATGGGTGAGTGGAAATTTCACATTATGTAATATTTGCAAACCATTTTTTGCTAATATCTTTTGAGTATAATTACACAGGAAGTGGATTCGCCCTTTCGGCTGCGGCGGAGAAATCCGGACTTTCCCAGTGGATAGGAAATCAGCTGGAAATTCTGAGTTCTCTAAATCCAGAAGCAATTTTAATTATAGTCATGATCCTCATATCATCCCTCACTGAAGTTTTGTCAAATGCAGCCTGTGCAAATGTAGTTGTGCCAATTCTTATCACTCTGGTGTGTGCAAAAAATGTCTAATTTATACTTGTGTATTCTTAAACTCATAGTCATATATATAATTTTTTAATTTGTCAGTCAAAAACACTGGATTTACATCCCCTGTACTTGACACTACCAGCTGCAATCTCCTGTTCATTTGCTTTCATGCTACCAGGTAAATTTTACACAAATTTTGATTATCCATTAAAAATTGTGTAAAAATTACATAAACTTGTGTATTTCTCTCAAGTGGGTGCACCGACAAATGGAATTGTTTACTCAGCTTCTGGTGGAGACATAACAATCCTGGATATGTGCAAAACGGGTTTATTCATCAAAGTTTTTTGTACTCTATTCCATTTTTTGATACACATAACATACGGCAATCTACTTTTCAATTTTAGTAATTATGAGTATCAAAATGTTACATCTCAAATGTAAAATATGTAAAGAACTTGTAGAATAATTCTGTCATTGTGTGACGTATTTATTTTTATAAGTAGAAATTGTATTTAAATATTTCTAAACTTTCTATTTTGTCAGATCATTGTGTCAAAATTAAATGCACTGGAC
>WJFB01003408.1:0-13311 GCA_009870185.1 Pygmarrhopalites habei | reverse complement strand
TATTCAGGATTAATTGTCATGCTTACTTTGGCCCACCTTGTATGTATTATTATTGGACAAACTTTTCAGAATGTGAGAAAGGGTGACAAATTTTGGTTTGAGAACTCGGGTCAATTCACCACTACTCAAATGAGAGCTCAAGAACACAACGTTGGTTTTATTTAATCTCTTTTTTTGCTAGGTATAATTATTGTATTAAGAAAAAAAAGAACACTGTAAGACTGATCAGTGAAATAAGTATAAATACTATGAACGTCTCCAGTACAAATTCCGTAGAAGAATTGCACAATCGAGATTATCTTCTTCAAAAGTGCACTGTATAAAACAAACAAAGACAAAAATATTAGAAATGTCACAAGACTATGAGTTTAAATTGAAAGGTCTATATCACTAAAAGTATGTTAGACTATTGACTTACAATTCCATCCTTGAGAATAATTTTTGGAATCCCTCTTGGTAACTTCTCATAGTTAGAAACTTTGACTTTCATTTTAGTCTTTATTTTTTCAAAGAGATCATTGCTGTTCATAGGCATACCATTAACAATCGGCTGCATATTTAACTCTACAATCTTGTCTGCCACTACTCGAAACACTTCTTCACTAAATGAAAAGAGAGGATAAAATTTGGCCACATTCGTGATAACAGAGTGGGAAGAGAATTCCGTGAACAGTCTTTTCATAGCTCTCCCAATAACAAAGTATCTGCATTTAACGATGAATTGAGCTGCTAATACATCCATTGTGTGAAGAGGATCCTACATACACAACAAAAGTACAATATAAAAGTACATAATTCTTATTGGATAGTAAACTGAGCATAAACTAGTAGCAAATTATACACATACCTGTCGTAAATGAGCTAAAATTGAGAAACAACCCTTTTTCTGATCTTTCAAAAAAAGTTTCAGGAGGTCCAAGATCCTCTCTTGTGGTGTACTTTTGGATGTGTATGCTAAAGCACCTTTTGGACATTTTTCTTCAAACACAGAAAAAGTGTCTAGCTTCATATTACAGGGTCAATGGAGCACGTGGGCTAAATATTTTCAAAAATAATATTATATTGTTATTATTGTCCATATTATGTACACAAAGATGAATTTACAAAAAATATCTAAAAATATTTGACTCACTATATTTTGTCTTGTCGATTGGCTGGCCCAAATCTTTCAGATTCTCCTCTTCCTTCCGTCTCTCACGCTCCTCATCCACATAGGCTTCACATAAATCTGCCATATTTTGTATTACACCTTGTTCCTCCTCCTACAAAATATAAAATACGAGAGATTGTACTAAATATTAACATTACACACACAAACACATAATGTTACTAATTATCCATAATAATATTGTGCTAAGAATGCAAGTACTTACAGTTAATGGAGGAATATGAGTCGTATTGTAATGCTTTTCTTTCGCCCTTGTGAGGTAAACCTTGCCTAAATCAGTTTTTCCACATTTGTCCAGTGAATGAAGAGTAACATGGCTCAAATATGATTCCTTTGACAAAAATCTCGTTTGACATCCCCAACAAACGATTGGTTTAGATCCCAAATGAATTCTTTCATGGCGACGAAGGTTTGAGAGGGATGGAAAAGTCTTCTTACATGTGGTACAACGGTTTATTCTTTTCAAATGCACTTTGTTAATGTGATATTGCAGGCTGGTGGAAAAGGCAAATTTGACTTGACAGTGTGGACATGAATATTTGTAATTTCCAGTGTGATGAGCCACGTGGTCAGTTAATAGACACTTCCTTTTGTACACTTTTTGACAGTTAGGATAGGAACACTTGAACTGTTTCACTACATGACGGTGTTCTTGATGAAATTTTAATTTGGCAGCTGACCTGCAAACTTGGATATAGCCAGGATAATCACATGCAAACTCCGTTGTTATATAATTTCCACAAGGATTTAGTGCCTCTTGCCTACAAGTTTGGACATCATATGTTGTTGCTGTTGGATGGGTTGTTCTATAGTGCATTTTCATTGCCCAAGCTAAATTACTCTCCATACCACATACATTACATTTGAATCTCTTGGTGACATTGTGATTTTGTTTGTGACTCCACAAACTGGTCCTCAAATCATAACTCTTTGAACACAAATCACAACAATATTTCTTCTTGTTGGGAGGAGAACCGGCAGAAGTTCCAGGAGATGATGAGTGTTGTTGATGATTAAGATATTCTTGTCTTCCTCTCTTCAGGTCATAAACATGATTGTCCTCTTCATGTTTCTTGAAATGTCTCCAAAAACAATCATCCCTCATCTCATTGCCACATACATAACATGTACAATTCTTTCTATTCTCTGATTGATGGGTTTTCACATGCCTTTCGCATACATATTTTTTTAAAAACCACTTCCCACATGTAGGACAGGTGTGCCCTTCCCCTTTCTTGGCTCTTTTAGACGGAGGAGGTGCTTCAACAATATTCATTTCTTCATCATCCTCAAGTACATTCAACATTTCATCATCTTCTTCTTGTTGGAAGCTGGATGACTGAAAATTAGACTGAAGTTGAGGAGTGGATGAAGAATTTTGAGCGGAAACAGATATTTCGTCAATCCAATTATTCCTGAACTCGTCCAAATCACTTGTAGGGCTGGCAAATGGTTTCAAACCCTGTAAAAAATTCAGGAATGTAATAATAATTATTGTTCAAATTTAGTACAATTATCATTTGTAGGAGAGATGTATTTTTACTAAACATGTGTGTGTACAATTACATACGTTAGGACTAGAGGGTGGAGAGTCCAGCACTACCACTTCACAAGTCCCATCTTCGTTTTGTAAAATATACGTCGTCTCGTCACCAGACAAATTGTCCTCGTCCTCTGACAGCATCTACAATATAGAACACAGTAATTTTGGCTTCAGTTAAAATTATATAACTATATAAGTTATAAGTTAATACAATGACCTACACTCATGTAATATATCTTACCATGGAGTAGAAATTGTACAAGGGAAGACTTCCGACAAAAATTTACACGGCTAGTGTGACTAGTTCACGTCGATATATGTGCCTACCTAACCTTAAATTAAATACATAAGTAGTTTACAATAATGAATACACATGAAATACGAAGTGTCATCTAGAAATGACCTCAAATTACGATGAAAAAGATGATGAACAAAAAGAGTCGACAGACGATCGTCGTATATTTTTTGAACAAAATTTAAAATATCAAGGATAACTACCCCTGTACGAAATATAATTACTTGTACTTTACCGACAAAATCCAAATGTTTTAATTCAGGGAAGTAGTAGACCATGCAAGCACGATAACCTTCCTCCTCTTCTATTGGATTACCCTAGATAAATTCAGTAGAAGACGAGACAAGAATAAAGTGATTGGTTTCACAATAATGTTGATCTTATCCTACATGACGTACAATGTAGAGAGATGAATAAATTTTGTACTCACATGCATTGTGAGGGTGTGGAGCTGGGGTAAATCGCGTAATTTCATGACTGAGACAAAAAAAAATTGGGAAAACAAGAACAAGGTCAAATGTCGATATGTATATCAATATGGGGAAGTTTGAATGAATGAACAAATGTGGTAAATAACAAATTACTCATTTTGCTTACTTTCCGTCATGTCTGCAAGATTATTGCCATGTAGGTATAAAATCTTGACGTTTGGAATTTGTGCTATTGTCTGTATTAATTATGTGATATTTGAAGGAATTATAAAATTTATTGTTGGATAATATAAATTTAGTAGTGTGTGTTACATACATCTTCATCCAGTGAATGGATGTGATTAAATGACAAGTCTATCCAACGAAGGCCGAGTGGTCCTACATCCAAAATTTTATACAAAACTCCCACAAGTCCCTCTAGACTCTCCAGTAGATTGTAACTGAGTCGTACACTGGACGTTTTGTACCGGTCATCCTCAGTCTTTTCAGGGAATTTGAATGACCTCTTAGTATTTGGGGGTTCTTGTGCGGTCACAATTTCTGAAAGAGCAAAAATAAATTGTATTTACTTAAGGAAAGGTGTTCTACTTTCTCCGTGTAAACACATGCAGTAAAATTATTACAAAATGTAGTAGATCTGAGATTACCCTCAATGTTTGAGAGGAGACAGAATGAAAAGTCAATGGGAGGAGCATCATGGTAGAAATATTGGGAATTTAAAGATTTTGTTCCTCCATGATTAAATCTATGTTGATCTCCAATGACAAGGAATCCCATCCGCCTTTCACCGTGAGCACGGTACACAGGCTCCTCGGGTTCTTCAGTCTCCTCAACTTTCTTTTTACGGGACCGAAAACGGGTTTGTTCCTGAGCTTTCTTAGTCTTCAACTCCCGCACGACGCCAGGTCTCTTCTGACTCGGATTCTCTTGTTCATCCAATAGACTATCCTTTTTCGGACCACCGACCCGCATTGACTCGTACGCTGCATCCAACAAAACCTGAATAAATCATTTCATCTCGTCATTTCTTGCTCTAGAGTCATCACTCCCACTTTTTCACATTTATATTTAATGAGGTATTAACCTGGGGAATTTTCGGTTTCTCCACTTCAAAAAATTTTATATCATTCATATTCTCCATGATGACGACGACTCGGGGAAATGTGAACAGGCGGAAGGATTAGATTTTTGTTGTCTTTCTCCCTTCAGTAACAAATTTACCAGTCATTAATTATGTAGACTTTATTTGAATGGCAGATGACAGCTGTCAGCCTCTCTGTAGCTGCTTCTTATTTCATCTCATGCTGACCCAAAAAAAAATCTTGAAACATGCAAATCTTACACATGAAGTTCATCTACATTTATATTATGACTATTTAAACAGATTAAATTTCGAATAATCCATTTTTACATACTATGCACATTACTATGTAGTACAAAATATTATTCTATACTGGTGACGTCCCGTGTCAAGCTATATTTTTCCACAAAAAAAATGTATTCTATGACGAAGACTTCACGTGTCTGGCATGACATTAAATTTGAGCTCCGCTATTCTCCCACTACCGAATGCATTAAGTTGATTTGTTTTTTGTATTCAATTCCCTGTCCGACATTGGGATATCCGTAGGACGTTGCTATGAAGACCAAAATTCCAGTACTACATATCATAGACAGTCCATGATTCCAGACCACAGTAGTAGGTACAACAAGACACACATTACAGACAATAAGCAAATTATACCCGCTTTCTCCTCCTCCCCCCTCCCCCACACAGTCACAAAAGCAAAATCTGGCAAAATTGATCATCTTGTAACCCACTGCATGAACACGAAACATGTGTGTATATGAATACGGTAGTATGAAAGTTTAATAATGAAACCCTTCACACACACGTCAGGTAGGTATACCCACGTAAGTATAGAGGAGAAAGCAAGGCCTGCGTTTGTTTCTATGCAAGTAGCAGTCATGTAGTAATAATGGAGGAGCTTCTAATGCTTCTGAGGAGAGTCATGCCATTATTATTGATGGATACAAAAATCTTTTCTAAAGTAGAATCCTCCAAAGTCCGTCCAGGTGGTTATTATTGTATCCCCGCTTGTCGTGCTAAACAAAGATTTATCTTTTGGGACAGGACCAACATGCCTCCTCCTCCTCTCTCTAATGGAGACATTTTCTCACTACAAACTTTTATATCCCAGACCACCATACCAGTATACAATAAATTATTGAACACACAAAGGAGAAAGCTCTGTTCCACTCATATTATTTAGTATCCCATTTGAATTCACAATGCTCCCTATGAAAACATAGTGTACTCATTGTTGTTGTGTTGTTACAATAATTATCAACTGGATTTACAATGATTTTTGTGGAACTATAAACTTTTTATTTATTTTTTTCCTTTCAAGGCTTACATATTAATATTGTGTGCTGTATGTGTGTATTTATTTATGTGTGTGAGGAATCGATTGACACGCTGCGCAGTTACAACATAAACTCGATAACTTTACATTAAATCATTTCATATCACAGTAGAGTATTATGCGAAATTACACATTTTTTTAAAATAATTAGTCATTTTCATTTACTTATTTTATGTACGGCTAAACGGCGGAGACACGACAACAACTCATTATAGATAATTTTTAAAAAGCAATTATTAATCAAGTCATTAATAATTCGCATATTCAAATCATTGCGTAGTCTTCACACTCGGCGAAAACTGCAGTTCATATATTCAGGTGGAAGATCACAAATAATAATAATTCGTATCCCTGCACGAAAGGCCAACAACCTCTTCTTTCATCTCTTTCATTGTGTTGATCGTCTCGAACGATTAAAAACGATCATAAGCGGAAAGGCCGAAGGACGTTTCTTTATAAAACTAATTACAATTATCATGTATCATTTTATTCTCATGATAGCGACAATCCTAATGGGTAATAATCATTGGGGATTATTACACACACCAGGGAAATTGGACAGTCAAGAATCAAGAAGGGTGACAACAGGGATATATAATAATTCCTCTGTCATACAAAAAGTACTACATACATAGACATACTAGTATATTTTGGATAATATACATATAGAACAGTGACCAAGACAAAAAAAACTCTACTTTAAATAAAAACAAACAAAAAAATACTTCTGATGAAAAGAATTGGTCAACTGGCACATTCTTGGATCATTTTGTCGCATCCTCCTCCAAACTAAAAATAAATCCTACACAAAATGTTATTCAAAGTACATTTTTTCCTCTTCCTCCTTTCAATAATTTAAAATAATATTATTTACAATTCATGGGTTCGAAAATTAAAACGTGACAGTTCATCAAAAAAATGAAGAAGAAATCTCAGTCTCGGGCTGCAAACTCTTCACAAACCCTTTATATTATAATAATGAAAACTTTGTAACGATGTGTTGGCTTTGACGCTAAGGTGATAATCTGCAGGGTTTTTATCCAATCCTCCTTAAGTTAGGAATCCTAAGGCAATCATGTACAACAGTATAACATACATTCAATATAATAGGGAACAAAAAAACTAAGAAAATAAAGAAAATATATTATGTGGAATATTACACAGATTATTTTTAAATAATTTTATGGTCCTACACGATGACCACTTCAAAAATAATGACAAAAGATTTCACATTCATCGTCACAACGTTCCACATTTTAACGTATCAATTAAGGAACAGTTTTCCAATTTGTATTTTTGGAAAACGTCACATGGACTCTAAAGCTTTTACTCTTTCTTCAAGAAAACGAGTACAAAGCCTTGCACTGACTATATAAATAAAGAATATTTTAAAATTCAGTGTCAGCCTAAAACGTTACCTAAAATAAACTTATTTTATGTACATACAATGATTGGCTAATTCTGACCATTAATCGATTAATGACCATTCGTTTTAGGTGGATACGTTGACATGTTTGTGTGTGTGCATTTCGTAGCTGGAAGTTTTTTTTCTGAAAATGCATCTTCTATATATTGTAAAATATATGAGGACGAGGAGTGAGGAGAAGGGAAGGAAGGCATTATTATAATTACTGTTATATTGGACTAATATCAAAATTGTATCACATCTGAGTCCTCTTTAAAAATTTTTTTTAAAAAGTAATCATTGCCATTGTAGGAAGATAACAAATATGAGGATGGATTTCTGCTTTTTTGAAGACAAGTTGTTAACGAAGAAACAATAAATTAGTAAGTAATAAGAACGTATTTTAGAGGCATATTTCTTACTATCATAATAACTTCTCACAGCAAAACTGCAAGTCCACCACGTGGTCTTGTGTTATTAAGGTTACCATTATTGTTAGCAATTTCATTCCTTTCTGGCTCCCTAACTAAACTTCGACCTCTCGTGTCAGCGGCTGAAGTGTGTGGCCTCAAACTTCCTGGATCCAACTCTTCGTCTGAAACACTCCGCCGATGAGATGTAGTTATCCCTGACGGTGTGTAAATAGCTCCTGCAATCTCAGTTTGAGGACTGTTTTCAGGGACAGTCTGTACCAAGGTCGTTGTTGGCTCCAACGTTGCTCCGGCCTGCGGTGCAATTGGAACTTGTAGACGAATTGAAGGATTTTGTAAAAATTGATCTTCTTCAACCTCAACCGGAGGTTGTACTCTAGCATCCCTAACCATATCTTCTAAAACTTCTTCCCCATACAAAAGTTCATGGCAAAGTGGACAAGTATTTTGAACATACAGCCACCTACAAAATGACACAACAAGTAAGTAGTAAGTAATATAAATAAATTGATACACATTTTTGTAACGAATTGTAAAATTAAAAAAAATTATAAATCAACTTACTTTCTTAAGCAAACGGCGTGAAATAAATGAAAGCAGTTTGTTACTTTGGCTAAATTCATTTCTGTAAGGAGAAATTATTTTTCGTCCATTGATTAGTATTGTGTGCAAAGATTTCATAAATGAATAATATTACTCCTCCAGTATAATGTAATATTTTTAAAACAGATACTGACCTTCGTAGCATATAGCACATACGTCATCCTTCCTAGCTGCTAACTGTTCCTCTGTGGCATCAGCCAGAGACATGATTTTCATGGATGCTGTTTTCCGTTGGCAATAAATTTTCCATCCTTTCCGGGCTTCACACCATATGTTAAAATAAGCGTGAATTGTCATTCCGATAGCTCGAATGGCACTTGCAGACTCTTTGCGGGAAAATCAATAATTTAATTTAATAGAAATAGTTAGTAAAAAGTGTGTGCAATAGTAAATAAAGTAAACAAACTTTGTTTAACAAAGTATACTAACCGAACATAAAAATCCAGACAGCATTGATGAAGAGGAAGATTCCAGTCAAAAACTCTGCTACGTTGGCCACAGATTTTAGGTAGAACACCATATCTTCGTGAGAAAGTTGGTCAGCCAATTTGTCATAAATACGAGTGATTGTCACTGGTAAAATTGCTCTAAACACATTCCCAGATTTTTGTAGAAGTTCTGGATACTGAACAAGTTGTGAGAGATAGACTACCACAGAAATTATCAGAGAAATGACTATTTTGATTTTAAATTCTATTGCCAAAGCAAGAACTGCAAGTGACCAAGTAGAAACTGTACTGGTTCTTAACAAATAAACAGTCGAAACAATTGAAATGGTAAGAAAAGCCATTGAAATTGTCACTGCTCGAATTTGGAGTCCTTGAAATGTTCGAAAAGCGTGGAGAAGTGGAGCAACCTACAATTAATTTGAGTAATAGTTATTACATACTTATATCATCAAAACTCAATGCAAGTATCTCTATTTATATGAAAACAATAAATCTTACCATTTGATGTAAGGCATGAAATAAAGCTGTGGCAAGAAGTATAATATTTTTCATTAAACGGTCCAGTCGTTTCTCGGGATCTAACGAAGTTAATCCAGTCTGTAGACTCAATATGAAAAATAAAACCGTGGATATTGAGCCAAACCGATTCGTGTCGGTTTCCGAATTCGTTCCCAGGTACACTATTAACGAATAAATACGGACAATATGAATTTTTGTAAAAAAGAACTTTTGTTTGTAAAATTTTTTACACGTTGAACAGTCTACATAGATTGGACAATTAATTTTTAAGAAGACTTACGGATCCACAGAAGAAATTCACCAATCTATATCATTATACATACACACGAAATTAGTTTTTTAGTTTTTCATATTTGACTATTTAAAAGTGGGCATATTGTAAGGAACTAGTCCAAAATGGTTACCGAGTGACAAATGACTGAAACAGTCACCGTAAGCCCAACAATGCCTGTAAATGTTTCTGTTCCACGTGACATGACGAATCGGAAGATTTGGTCGACGGATTCATTACAGCAGCGGAAAAAAGCATTCTGACAAATGAAAAATGAATTCAACTTTGATTTACTTATTCGAACACATTTAAAATATAAATTTTTGGATATCTGACTTTATTTCAATCATCATACCCAAATGCAGAAAAAAATCCAGAATAGACGAAATACGGTATTGATTCGCAATCTGCTACATTCCACTATAAAGAAAATTGAGACAGTCAAATAATATGAATCTAGCAACTAGTAAAAGTTCAGAAAACCATCAAAATTTGTACGTGTCTCACCTTGAATTAAATGACTCAAACCATACTCATTTTGTACTCGACGAGTTTCCTTCCAGGATTCCTTAAGAAACGAGATGACTTTTGGAACACACGCCCACATTGAATTTTGTAAAATCAGAACCAGCACAAGATAAACTGCAATAAAAAATTTCAGCAAATATTGTTTTAAAATTCACACCATTACGTCCTTTCAGAGAGGGGACTTCACGTACATGTCAATGCTTTGAAATTATTGCAGCAATGACTTTTGAATGGAGTTTTAGTTCTGCTATGAAAAGCACTTTACATAAAAGTACTAGTTTTTTGAGAAAAGTTTTTTTTCCTCTGATTGCATTTCCTACTAAAAAAAAGATTAGTTGGTAAATGAGCAAGGAAAAAATGAAAATCATTTTCTTACCAAATGGTTGAAGCCGAACAAGCCCAGTGACATAGAAAAGGGAAAAGACGAGAGCGTCTAAGACTGAATTGGTCATACTGGAGCTATCATTATTTTGATAATCTCCTGGTGGCCAACATCTAGGGAAGAAATAGAAAACATAGTTAGACTATTGAGTGATTATTAAGACAACAAGTCTCTACAATACATATTCTTTTCAAATGATTTACTAAATATACCGCTATCTTAATAATGAATTCTTTTAAGGTTATAATAAGAATGTTACCTAGTGAGGAAAAATAAACAAACTAATCCCGTTCTGAAGGCAATGTTGCAGAATAGTGAAAAAACGGCTTCAGTTGTCCAGAGAAATGGTATTGGTGCCATTATCTAAAAAAAGTAGAAAGGAATTAAATTAGTATAATTCACCTAATGTTCAACTTTGTACGTACAATAACAGGAATCAGATAGACTTACATAAACTAAGTACACCGACATGATGGATAGGAGATATGAATATAACTTTAAAAGATTTTTTGTGGATAATAGAAACATTATGAGGGCTGCGAAGAAAACTGAAAAACACATTTAAAAAACGTACATTATTATTATTATACTTTTGAATTCTTCAGACTTGAATCATTATCATTATTTCATCATCATTGAATTACGTACTCAAAAGGCAACCAAAGATTTCTCCAATACGTAGTAACTCCAGTGTAGCATTTCCTCTTAAAGCTGACAAATCACCAAAATCAAATTGATAAAGATAGTCTGACTCATTACTGCCCTCCTGATTAGCTGACATCAAACTCGATGATGATGTTGATAAGGGTCCAGTAAACAAGGCCTCCCATAGTCCCTTGAATGCTGACAAGAGGACAAAGTCTCCACCACCATCACTATGAGTTATCGTAGGTAACGACGATGATGGTGATATTGGATAAGCTAAATAATTTGAAGCATTTAAATTACTTTGACTGTTACAAGTAGGAAAAATAAAATTTAAGAAGGGATTCACTAAGACGGAAGACGATGACTGACTAAGAACACTAGAAGTATGTGAGAAATGGGGATCACCACCATTATGACTAAAGTCATTATTATTATTTCGAGAAATAATATTGTTCGCACCAATTTTTTCAATTAGTTTTCCACCAAAACCAAAACTTTGTCGAAACATCTCGTCAACAATGAGGAGAGGTGGAACCCTCAATACGGATTCAGCATATCCCAATATTTTGCTTCGGAAATTCATGTTGGCTTCTATTCCTTTTACTTGCTCCGTTGAATAAAAAACACAAAAGATTTCAAAACACTCTGGAGATGACTTTTTTTATGTAACTTGAAAATTTGGCCAAATGGATGATTCCAACTTAGGTAGTCATGGCTCAACGAAATGATATATTTTTCTTCTTCATCTTCTCCTCCTCCGTCTCGTCTTTTCGTCTTCTTTGCTTGAAAAGTTGAAAATATTCTTTCCACTATGATCAAAACTTGAATCTAGCCTTAGGCACTATGCACTGAAATCCAACAATAATAAAATTTTAATTTAACATTTATTGGCACCGTAAAATATCGTTACTATGTAAACTCTGACCACACAAAGTTGTAACATTGAATTACTTTGATAAAAATGATTCCCTTCACTCTTTACCTTCACAGAGCAACAATTATGTAACAATAGCCTTCTCCTTCGTTCAAGATCACACACACACTCACACAATGCAATCCTGTGCAAATGAATGAGACAAACAACCTCCGTATACTAAATAACTTCTCAGTTAGCAAACTATTTTTTCGCAGAGTGTATCTCAGTGTATGTGTACTTATGTGTGCCAGAGAAAAAAAGCGCGGAAGATTCATATAATATTTTCCAAAATAATACTATGTTTTTATTATTCGCATTTTCTTGTTCCCCGATTGTCAATCACCTTTATTTTGTATACATGTTGTAATATGTACTACTGTCGTTTGTAAATTCGAATTTGTTAAACAAGTCCGTCCACGGACCTTCTTATTGTCTTGAAAATATTATTGCAATTTTTTTTTAAATTTTACTACATTCAATGCAGTATGAACGAAAAAAAAACATTTCAGTGCTATTTTCTTGCGTTAGAAAATGAAATGTTGTCAGTCTACAGCGTACGGCAAGAGTAAATTACATAACAGTGGGTTTAAATGAAGTATGATAAAAGCAGAGTCTTTGTATACATTTGAGGTATTAACAATTATTCAGTTGAAGCTCTGATTACATTTTTCCGTGACAGAATATATTACTTTGAGAACAGTCTCCTCATGAGAAATGAAATGAAATGCAATATATAATAAATTGTGAATAGAGCAAAGTAGTATTGTGCAATGGTACAACTACAAATACAAGCAGTGTCGAAATTTGTTGTTGTTGTTTTCAAGTTGACAATGTCAACCTTCTTCCTCCAACTCCCGAACTGTCTCCGGAAGCTTCTTATTTCTTGTTTCTGGTAGTAAAAGAGACAGGAGACCAGCTGCCAACGAGAATGAACCAAAGACAATGGTAGGATATGTCTTGTTTCCCTTCCCCTTTAGAATTTTAGACAGAAAAAAAGTATGTCAAATGTTTCGTTTAAACTTTTCAAAGAAAATTAATTCATAGTTATGAGTTTTGACTCACCAAAAGGTCCACGACGTATGGTGCTGTCACGGAGCCAATACGACCAATCATGGACGCTGTCCCCAGTCCATATGTTCTTAGGAGAGTAGGGAAGATCTCGGTCGCATACAAATATATCAGAGCGTATGCTGCCCCGATGAGGAGTTTGCCAATGAGTGCCAAAATGACAATTCCAACAGAACCTTCAACAATGAAAAATGATTCCATTTAAGACGTACACCATGCAGTAGTCTT
>WJFB01003407.1:0-13315 GCA_009870185.1 Pygmarrhopalites habei | reverse complement strand
CTTTTTGAAAAATTTTTGTCGGTTTTTCAAAATTTTGACGATGTGGCTTCACATTTTGATAAAATATTTTTAAAAATTCACATCTAGCAGAAAATGAACTGGGCTACAAAACTGCTATGCTGAATGTTTCGTAAAAGTATCTGCCTTTCGAAAATAAAATCATTTTTTGAAATTTTTTTGGAAAATCTTGACTTTCTTTCAAAATTGCGCGCTCCAGCCCAGATGCGTTGACCTTTTGACCAGATGTGATGTGGGTTAGACCCAGAAGAAGATTCTCTACAAAACTGCACTAGCATATTTTTTCTAACATGCACTGGATTGGCTGTGAGGGGGGAGAAAAAGGTTATGCGGGACCCTGTATATATATATATATATTATATATCTAATGTTTATTATCATTTTAAATACTCGTTGAATATTTTTCAGGGCGTTGAAAATCTGACTTTTGCCAAGTACACGG
Organism: Pygmarrhopalites habei; assembly: GCA_009870185.1. Classification (NCBI taxonomy): domain Eukaryota; kingdom Metazoa; phylum Arthropoda; class Collembola; order Symphypleona; family Arrhopalitidae; genus Pygmarrhopalites; species Pygmarrhopalites habei. The sequence continues at coordinate 12,855 of WJFB01003407.1, read as the reverse complement.
AAATGAAATATGAACCAGTAGTCGGACAAATAGAGCAATCCATGTACAATGGACGATTTGATTGGGAAAAATGCATAGAACCAACCGGAGTTAGGCCTTATATCACAATGGCCCTTGCTGTAAGCAAACGAGTACAAGTTGAAATATACTCTGCAAGACATGAGATAGAATTTGGAAATTTCTTACGACTATTTTTTCTAATTTTTTCAGGGCATGACTGAAGTTATTGCTGAGGTAAATGATATTAATACAGTGTGGGGAACATTTTTTGTTGTCAGTCATATCTGGAATAAGATTTTACTCATCTCGTTAAAATTATAATTTTGCAGGTAAGAGCAGTTTCAGAAAAATTGGTATTCACTGTGATGACACAAGTTGTTGAGAGTGTCTGTGAGGAGTTGACAAGGCTCATCTCTTGTGTTGCCAAGTTCAATGAGAATGGATGTATGCAAGGGTCATTAGATATTTTAGCATTTCAAAAGGCTGTTGAACCTTTTCTCACCTCAAATTCAAAGCAAGTTCTTTAAACTCTTGTAAATTCTATCAGTATGTAGTTGAAAGTTTGAACATTTGTATTACTGAAATTTTTTTTAATGAAGAGGGTATGTTTCAAATTTTACAGAATTTTGCTTAAAGAAACATTTAGTTTAATTCCACGGTCAGCCGAGCATATACGAAAAAGGTAAATAAGAACATTTTCATGCAATTTATTTTTTATATCATTACGTAATGTCAATTTGTCAAAGGAATGCATTTTAAAATTGTCTATACAATTTGGATTTCTTTTTAGGAAACTTCAGCAGCTATTGGAAGAATATCAAAATCAGACGAAAATGCAGCTACAGGCTTTCATCATCCAAAACGAAAATAGCTGATAATCATGGTGCCACTGAGGGACGTTTTTTGAAGAGATGAATAACTACATTTTTTCGATTTTTCGCAATTTGTTCAATAAGTCAACAAGGTATTAATAATGAATACATTTATAATTTATTTTGTTCAAAGCCAAAGTAAAAGATCCATAGACTTTGTAATGCGTCTGGTAATGTTAGTCGTAAAATGTGCACCGTTTCTTATTTAATGTTTATCACATATGGTCACAAACTTGTTTTATATGAGGAAACAAAGGTTAATTAAAACAGTATTATGATTCATTAATGAGAAATGTTGCTAATCGTACTTATAAGCAATTAATGCTCGAAGAAGAAAATCTGTCTCATATTACAGTAGAGTGTATAGACATTCAGAAATTCGGAATCAGAATCTTGTGAATTTGGCAAATTCAATTTGCACTGTACAGTACCTTACATAAGGTAAAAAAAAAACAGTACATACCTGTTACACTAAAATTATTGAGGCATTGACGACCTTGAACCTTGGGCTCTGGGTTCACACTACACCAGCCGTCCGAGTTTATCTTAAAAAAGAAGACGATGAAGATTTTGAAGATTTGGACCATCCCATAAAATTTACAAGTGAAGCTGCAAAATGGTCAGCCTCAAAAACTTTTGGTTCAGAAGACCCCATAAAACCCAAGTATCATGGATGGATTATACTAGGTAGCGTCGCTGCCTTTATGTTACATTGGTGTGTTCTTCGTGAAGAGAATGATATGGATGAAGAGCTGGGCAAAACTCTCTGGGAGAGAATACCCGGATTAGAACAGCAATAACTAAGAATTGTGTTGCAATATAATAAAGACGATGCTCTTCCCTACGATGATATTGCCATTCGACTGAAAGAGGTTATAGCAACAGATGAAGCTTTAGAAGAGGCTGCCAAATTGAAAGGAGGAAGAGGAGGAGGACAGGAAACGAGCCGAAGAAAGAGCAATCAAAATAGCAAAGAACAAAGCTGCAAATAAAATTTAGTCAAAAAGTGAAATGTAAGATCCTTATTATATGACATGTTTTACAATTAAATACTATTTATATGTAGTTAGTGTAGGTGTCCAAGTCATATTAAACCCCCTGTATTTAAAGTATTTCATAAAAACACATGTGATTCAATCTCATTTAGGACAGAATAAAATGTCTCGGATTATTCAAGTTGAATTGCTTCAATGTTATGAAAGTGCATTTTATCCACTTTAACAGTAAATTTCCAATCAAAACAAGGCAGAAACTTGCATAATGCTCTTGCAAATCTTCGACTATACCGTGTACCAATTATAATTTTGCGTATTACAATTATAATTTTATTTAATTACATAGCCTCTCTTACAGGGCTGGCTCTACAGGTCGGCCTTAGTGGGCCCCTTGCACAGGGCCTCAAGCAAACGGGGGCCTCAAAATTGACAAAATGTTGTTAATTTGATCTTGTTTATAGTGGTTTTTGCGCATTTTTGCCCTTCCTGAAATACAGCAAAATAATTCTTTAGAAATGCTTTACGTTGTCCAAAATGGCGACCCCGTCACGAGGGGCCTCACAGAAGGTTCCTGATTGGGCCTCAGCACTGTCTGCCCACCAACAAATTGTACCTTGAGCCGGCCCTGCTCTCTTATATAGGAAACATTTGATTCAAATGCACAAGCACGTGGTCGGCACTTCACACTACATTAACATCAGGCGTTCACAAACATTATCTCAAATTAAGAGAGAAACGTACTCAAATCTTGTATTTACTCACACATTCAACATGCATTCCAAGGTCATCATATCAACTATTTTTGCAGAATGCGTTACTACTACCATTGCGATCAAAACAATCTCATGGCAAACTGACTCCAAAAGGGTCTTCAGTTTATTATTACTCCTTTTCATTCGTGCATCAATGTTAAATTAAATCAAAATAGTGAAAATGGGGACATACTCACGATCAGACTGGACGTTGAAGAGGTTGTTTCTATCTATCTTGTTTATCACAGTGCCAATCTTAATCAGTGAAACAAATGGTGCAAAAATTTTGTCTGTTACCTTTTTTGCTAGTAAAAGTTTTCGAAATGCGTTCGACCCTCTCTTGTTTGCCTTGGCAGACCGAGGTCATGAACTGACTGTGATCTCACCCATACCACCACCTAAAATCCATCCAAAAATTAGGGAAATAAATTTGGTAAAGGATGAGTCTTCACCATTAGATGATTCAAAATTTGCAAAGTTTTTCAAACAACGTCAAGCCAAAGAGGTCACAAACATTTTATTGGGTACAGAATAAGTACATATCAATATAATAACCTTACTCTTTCACGTTGAGCACTTTTCAAAATTTTATTTTCAAAACAATTATAACAGCTGGGCAACAAGCGGCAGAAGCATGTCATCAATTCCTAAAGATGAAATTCGTGTTGGACTTGCTCAAGGAAGAGAAATTTGATCTCATTTTGGGAGTGGCCATTGGGAATGAGTGTTCTTACGGTTACATCCACCAATTTGACACTAGTTTCATCCTCTTGTCACCCATTGTACCCACTTTTTACGTGTCTGCCATCAGTGGTTCCCCTGCCCCCACATCCTTCGTCCCCACCGTCTTTGCAGGGTTCAGTGATCAAATGGATTTTGTGGAGAGAAGTCAAAATTTAATGACCCGACTCTGGTACTACGGGTACTACCATTTGTACTACGTCCCCATGATGGACACCATAAATCAGGAATATTTTGGCCCCCACACTCCCTCCATTGACATCATTGCCAAGAACATGAGTTTGATCCTCATGAGTAGTCATTTCTCTGTCAATTACCCCCGACCCACCATGCCCGATCAAATTGATATCGGTGGTTTGTACTGCCAACCAGCAAAACCTTTACCATCTGACTTGGAAGAATTTGTTAGTGGTGCAGAGGGTGGGTTCATTTACCTTAGCATGGGATCCGTCCTTCAAGGTTCCTCCATGCCAGATGACCTCAGACAAACCTTTGTGTCCGTTTTTAGAAAATTGGGAGAAAAAGGGATCCGGGTATTGTGGAAATGGGAAACAGAGGTCATGAAGGATCAACCAGAAAATGTGAAACTCATCAAGTGGGCTCCTCAACAAGATATTCTGGGCAAGGGAGACATTTTATAATTATGCCCAAATCGTCTATCTTGTTTGTTAAGTCTAATTCTGTTTTTGACTGAACAGGACACTCTAAAATCCGAATGTTCATCAGTCATGCTGGCGGATTGAGCAGTTCAGAGGCAATTTATCAAGGTGTACCCATTTTAGGTAAGCATCCTTTTAAATAATGAAATTTGGGAGTATTAAGTACTTTCCTCATTTACTAAATATGTGACGTGTGTTTGGTAGGAATACCATTCTTTGGGGATCAGGACTATAATATCCGAGTGGCAGAGAGTAAAAACTATGGACTCAAATTAGAATTGGGAGAGGTCACGGAGGACAGTTTGTTGGCCGCCATCAATAAAATATTACACGACCCAAAGTGAGATGATCTGGATCCTAGTCTTGAAATCCCTTGAAAATAGCATTCAAAAGTTATAACTTTTCCAAATTTTTCTTTTCCAGATACTCAACAACAGCCAAATTTTTGTCAAGTGTTTTTCGTGACAGACCGAAGGAAGCTCTGGAAACTGGAATTTACTGGATTGAATACGTTGTTCGGCATCGTGGGGCAAGACATTTACGATCTACAGCCCGTGACCTCACATTTATTCAGTATTACTCAATTGATGTTCTATTGTCACTCCTTGCCATCCTATTCTGTCTATTATTACTAATGTCCTGGTTGACTAGACTTTTCATTCGGAAAGTCAAGAGCTGGCTGAACAAAGGGTGGTCAAATGAGAAGAAATTTCAATAGATTTTAACTATTTGTATAGAATCTACTGCATCTGGACACTGTTAATTTGGACACCTAACAATTAGACACCTAGTTAGATAATTGGACACTTGAAAATTGGTCACCCAACATTTGGTGTGTATAATGCGATTAGGAAGGCCGGGCGAGGTCATAGGTCAAATTGCAGGTCATGGGAAAAAAATTATTTATCGGAATCATTTTTAGACTCTACCTGTCCATTAGGACCACCTTCAAAGATGACAATTTCAAGTAAAAAGTTTCAACTAATTGTGATTCAGGCATGGCCGATCATCAGCCGCTCGTTTGCTGCAAACCTAACTAAAATGGACCAAATTCCTTCTCAACTTCAGTGTTTTCTGACTAAAAAACCTAACCTAACTTAAACAAACATACTTCCAACACAACTAGTCACTAAAATGTGTTCAGTGAATTCCAAAACCAAATGTTGGGTGTCTAATTATAAAAGTGGCCAATTGCTCTGTGGTCAATTAACTACGTGTCCAGCTGCTTAGGTGTCCAAATGATACAATACCATTTGTATAAATACATATTGTAACAATATTGTTCATGAAAAAGTATAAACACAGTAAAGGATTTCTACTTATTAAAAATATGATTTGTCATTTCTATTCATTCTACAATATTGTTTATTTCGAGATTCGAGACTATAAATTTAATGTCATGTCAATTTTGTTGGAAGAAATGTGAAAGGACTGGGTTCAACTGAGAAAGTCGGAAAGAGAAAGTGGACTCCACTGGAGTCACTGTCAAAAATAGAAATTGTGGCGTTGTCCAGTGACAATGGATTCAACATGCACAGACACATCAACTCTATCACAAAATAAACCACAGTTAGTGATCTGCATAATCTAAAAATCTAATTTAACTGATGTTGACCAGAGAGGAAGGGTCAGGACAAAGTGTTTGCGTTTGTGTCCTGGGGTCAAATTGACCAAGAAGAGTAATAGAAAGTTTATTTCGACTGTTTAATAAAAATATAGATATGCACGAAAAACCAAACTAAAGTAATTTTCATTTTTCCTCCATATCCATCTAGGAAGAGATATTTCCTTAGTAGGCAAAAGTACGGTGCAAGCCTAGTGTAGTAAGGTACAACAGGAAATTGATCCCGGGTAATTGACCGTATAATGCTCCAAGTTCATTTGCGTGTGTGTGTGAGCTGCGTAAATATTTCGACCAAACTTCTGGCCAAAATTCCGATGGATATACGTATGTTGTATATTACTATGTATGTCAAATATCATTTACTAATTTCTTGGATTTATAGGTAGACACAAACACACTCTGCCTGACTCATTTAATCAATCCTCCTAAAATTTGTACAAAGTGTAAAAACTGAAGAAAAGGATAACGGGGAAAATATTAAGATTATGCATCGTTTGTCAAGACACAGTGACTACTACCCAAGTCCCTTACAGTACCAGTACAGATATTTCCATCCGACTCCCGTCCTCCCAACAACTGATGGAGTATTCTTGTTCACCTTCTCTTTTCAACTTTCACTCATTCTGATTAAATTCTTCCAATAGTCCATGACGATGTTAAATTCTGAATGTGTGTAGGTGGATGGACCGAGGACACATACTTGTGCCACGACAACATTACAAGATCATGGATGTCACTTGTGGAATAAAGTTGATGGGTCAGGTGGGACGTCCATACGGAGTCATTCACTGAAGAAAGGTGGACAATTTTATCCAGCCATTCTATTACTTTATAAAATGTCTGTCGTATTTGTCTGTTTACTCCATTACAGTTCTTCCTTGGAGGGTAAATCCACTCAAGGATGTGGACAATGACGTGTCATTCTAGTACTTAAATTATTCACAATTATTATTGTATCACTGTCTCAATTTTTACGACACAATGCATCAATTTAATCTTTACTATAATTGTAGCACTGGAAGGGGAGTCAAATACAAGGGTGACACGGACATTTTCGGTACCCCCATGGTTTACAAATTTCCTGATCTTGTCACTGGCTCCAATATATGTGCATCCCACGCAAATAAAACACATCTTGGTTTAAAGTAATGTTAGATTCCAAAATCTTTCATAATTTTAAGAGTTCATTACTCATCTAATTTACATTTCTTTTCATTCCATTTTTTTCATCATGCATGGAATGTGATATGAGCTGACTCAGTTCCGCTCACCCCACATTCCCTTCATTTTTAATAACCTAACCGAACCAACAAGAAATGTTCTGTTGCTGAATTGACACTTTTTCTCTCTCACCCTTTTTCTCCTCTCCTTACCAATTATTAAATTAATCAATCATCATCGGAGCTCCAGTAAATATCAAAAATCTCTTTCTTGACCCCCGGGTCCATCATAATACATACTCGGCTTCTCGCCTCATAAAATAATTCATTTTTACAAAATGTGGTAAACATTTACTAAATTGAGTAAAAAATCATTTTCCTTATTTCGACTGGTTTTTAAAATACAAAAGTCGTTCGAACACCCATTCACTTCATTTATGTGAACACGCATTGAACATTTTAGTATACAGTCCTATATAATACAAAAACTCATTTTTTTGACAAGTTTTTAATCAACCAAACAGAAAACTTTAAAGTTAAAGTAAGTCACACATCATTTTTTGTACACATTCTCTGACTTGGCTAAAATTCACTTTTTCTTTTTTTCCTACAGAGTTTCTCCTCATGAATGGAGTTACAGCAATCAACAATTATATACTGGAGCTGAGTGTGTACACAATACAATGCAAATGATGGGTGCAGATGCAAAATATTGTATTGACGAGACATCCAAGGAGCAAATTCGTTGTGCTGCTGACACGAGCAAAGATATTAACAACCGACTTGGAGATATTCGAAAATGGTTACAAAAGGAAAAGGAAGAATTGTCTCTCAATATTTCCCAAAGGTGAAATGTCAAATGCTATTACAAGTTTTTCTATTGTCTTCTAATGCTTCAATAATAATAAAATTAATCCAATTAAAGCCATCAAATGATGGAACTGAAGGAGAAAGTCGAACTCATGGTGAAGGTACTTTATAATCTTTTACGACTACAGTATTAATATTGGATTCAGAGTCCATTGAACTCTATTAACAGTGCCTTTTGTTGTGTACATTTTTCCTTGACAAGAATTTGGAAGCTCCAATGAATGTCACACAGGAAAATATTTATTCCCGTGAATCTCGCCCTGGTCAGTTAATACAGAAATTCTTTCTGGATTTAAAAATCTCTTAAACTTGAACCTCTCTTTAGGTTATAATTTCTATTCGTTTTCGCAGGAGTTGAACTGGTCCATGACGCAGTAGAAGATTCTCTCGTATATGAGGTTAATATTTTGAAAAATAGAAACACTAGAAACTTGTGGATTAGTTAAAAATGTATATTATGGAATTTGTATAGGTGGAGACAATGAGGAAATGTGAGGAGAGATTATTGGATCAAATCAACAAAATCAATGCCCAATTGACAAAACTCCGTGCAGCCAGACACGAATTAGAGTTGGACATTAGAAAGTGAGTGTCTTATTGTCTAATATGTAACATATAAGTAAGAGTGCATGGTATGGTGATTAATTTACTGGAAAATTTCATTTTTGACCCTTTTAGTAAAGATGAAGCGAAACAAACGGATGAACATGTCAAACATCTTTGTCACCTCAACATGGAAATTGGTCATGTCCACGTTCCTCCAGGACAATTGGCGTATAACTGTCTACTTACATACTTGCTTATTTTTGCCTATCTTATATAGTAGAAGGACATACTTTTAGTATTGTCTTGTTCTTTTTGTAGTAAAAGTTCTCCCGTGTCCTGGCTACAAAACACACAAGCCTTCATTCAACGTTCACAGGATGAGAGGAATTCGTCACAGGTACTATTGGGAGAGGTGAGTCGAGTCCTTCTCCTGTGCCAGGATCAGTCTGCAAATATTTGGCACGAAACAAATACTTGCCTCCAGTCTAGGGTCAAAGAGATTGGCAACGCAAGACAACATATCCAACATCAGTACAATAAAATAAAGCATGACATTGAGATCTTAAACCGTCGTATGAATCAAGTTCGTCAAGCTTTGGAGGAGAAAAAACCTGCTCTGAAGGTATTTGCGAGACAGGACTATAATTTTTAAGACTAAATATAGAGTACACATTTTATAAAATTTTATTCAAAATTATTTATTACCGTGTGTGCACTTTTTAATAAGGAGTGAATTTTCTCTTTCACTCTCTCTATTCTCTATGTTATAGATAGCACAAACAAGATCTGAGAAACGAACACAGAGACCAGGATTAGAATTGTGTCATGATAAAGTTGCCATCGCCTTGCAACATGAAATTCACACTCTCGAATGTGCCATCGACAAGTTGGCCACACAACTTTACGATATGGAAACAACAATGGAACAACTGGTCAAGACTAAAGGATCATTAGAGAAGGACTTAAGGTTAAAAGACATGGCTTTGTTTGTCGACCGTGAAAAGTGTCTCAACCTGAGAAAAAATTTTCCTTTGAATATATCCAAGGATTTTCATCGACAATGAGTTATTCCTGATTTGTACGATAGTCGGTATTCTAGCATGTGTTCATTATCAATGATAATAGTCTTGGGTGTAATTTACAATGTACTTAATTCGCTTTTTCTTATCATCTATAATATGTATTGACATGGGCTGCCATAAACGATGTCGAGTGAACGAGTACTTATTTAGGTCTTCTTTCTTAAGGTCTAATATTTAAGATCATTTTTACGACGATATATAATTACAACGCTTAAAATCGGATAATCATCATGGAACCACAATGTAAAATTCTTCATGATTTTAATTTCAAGCAAGAGGGAAGGGAGATCAAAATATCATAAATGATAGTAATTTAGACAGTTGTTGTTATTTTACAAATTATCCTATTCAATAATTGAAAAATGTATTCAATAAATGGAATCAATTGAAAATATTGATTTATTTATGGTTGGTCATCACAAAGAAAAGTGATTATGCCTCTTTAATTGAGGTTAGAAGTTAATATCTACATTTGTGTGTGTGGAGAGAGAAGGCATGGAGAAAATCAATCAAGGATGACTCTAAGATTTCCTTTCCCTTCACGCCCAAAGCAGACTTTCACTTTTAACGTCAATTAAAGGGTCATAATGAATGTTCTTTATGACGAATAACACTAAAATCGCTGAAGACATTATTTGGGAGTGTGAAATAGAAAAAATTACGAAAAATGGCTGTGCTGGCTGTGCTCTTAGTGACTGAGACATGTCACAGTCATCAAATATAGACCAGTGATAAATAGTTGGGACAAAATGCGTCTTTGAATCTGAAATGTCACATAGAGTTAGTTTTTAAAAAAATCCGGAGTTCTAGCAACTTTTTTCCCAAACCCCGTTGACACCCCTTGACCTGTGGAGGCCTATCTAGGAATCAATTCTCTCATTGGTTGTCCGTGGGTGGATTCGGAAACTTGAGCCAACAATCCGATCAAAATCCGTCCATTAATTAATGCTATGGCCGAGGGCATTATGATTTGACCCCTCTGTTTACGTTTTGGTGACCCCTGTCTGTCCAAATGACCTTAGCTTGGCAGACTCAACACGAAATGTCTAATTAGACCCCTAACAACCTTTTTGGCTGTTTTTCAAAAATCCAAGACATGAAATTTTTCTTATGTAAAAATTTTGCGATTACAATAGTATGTAGAATCTTCCAGCATTATTTTTATACTTTGCCATCAAATTCAATAGTTTTTTCTTATTTCAAATGAATTTTTTGTGAAGCGAAAGTTTCATTTGAACAGGAATTGAAGAATGCCAACATAAAACAATTTAATAATATAACGGATAGTTGCCATAAATGAGTGATTTTGCTAAAGAAACTGAAGGTCGTACATATTGTATCTGACTCTAATAGTGGTTAGTTTATTGATACACTTATTGGTTTTTTTGTATTTTGTTATATCACATTTCTAGATTAAAGACTACTCGTTGAAAGATAGATCTACAAACATTTTTTATACCATCTACCAACATCTTGAACTGGACTTGCATATTTAATATATTATCACTAGTATTATTATGTATGATAGGTCTCAAGTAAATAAAATTTTGTGATATGTTCATTTCAAGGCGACAAACTGTGTGGCTTTAAATTGTGATGTGAAATTCACTTGATGTGATTCTTCAGATTGGCCAAAATAGTACATAGTTTTTGAATAATATCAATATCCTTTTCTGTAAAGGTGGGCAAATTGTACACACAATAATTTCTATTTAAATATGATGGGTAATTCCTTTAATAGTTAATGAGGTCCACTATAATAATAAATGCGGTTTAAAAAGAATTTTGCAACCTGTGTACAATTTGCACCGCAATGACATGGTTGCGAAGATTGTAGGCAAAGACTAATCACACACAAACATTAGATTAACACACATAATTGAGAGAGAGAGCACGAGATAAATGAACTTTTGGGACAACGTACTTTGCACTAAACACTTAATATTCTACACACTAATCATTGTTTTTGTTCTCATAACTATATAGCTGCATCTCCTTTTACCTTTCTCTCTGTTCCAATTTAATGAAGAGTCTTCACTGAAGACATTATAATGATATCTATATTTCTTATTTGTATTCTATTTGGTAGAATGTACGAACACTCAGTTTGGAATACACAACTTCTAGTGCCTATACATATTTAGTAAATATTATTTACTTACTATAAAAGATATAGGCTGTGTGATTTCAACATGGGAAGATTTCATCAATATATTGTTGCATCTCTAGTCACTAGATTTTCTAGTGCGTGTTTAAACAGAAAAATACTCATTTTACTCTTTTTTAACCGTGTCAATAACTTTTCTAAAGCAATTGACGACGGGTAGGGAATATTTTCTTGGCCCATGTTCAGACATCACCATAAGTACTATTTTTTATTTTGCTATTATTCTAGTACTTTTAAGCGAAGCAAAAATTACATGTGCCCAACATGTTGAGTTTTGTATTACTCTAGCCTATTATATTGTTTTATGTATGCTGAGATTTCATAATCATGGTTTGTGTTCTAAAAGAACCTTAATTACATCGATGTCAGCCAGAGTCCTAGAAACAGGTAAAAAGAGTATTTGTTAAATTGTTCTATCGAGTACGTTCTATCATTTAGAGGTGGTTAAGTAAAAGTTGACGAAAGGAAATTGTAGTATGCGTATGTTGGTTTTTATTTCATTTTGAAAACAGCATAACATGTACTGTAACAAAATAACTCATAAACAGACAAAAAAAATAATACTACTTACACTGTATAGGTAATAAACAATCATCATACTATACATTTTGTATAGTTAAAGTACAAAAAAACAGTAACATTTTTATGTGAACAAAAAAAATTTAAGATTCTTCCATCTCTTCCTCTTCTTTGACTGGCCACCGAAGAGGATCCTTTTCCCAAGCATAATCCATGAACCACTCTCTTTTGAAATACCGAATGGATAATTCTTGAACTCGTCCAAATGAGCAAGAGTGCTGTTTTGAGCTGGAACGTTGGCATTGATGAGAGAAATTGGAACATTTGGTAGGTTCTTCAAATCCAAACCTGGCCAAGTTTCTTTTGCGTTTTGAGTTGAAGTAAATTGGAAGGCAATGTCTCTCAAAGTCAGACCATTTAGTTGAGCAAATTTGAAGAGAATCATCATCAATGACTCATACAGAACCAAATTCTTGTCCTTCTGACCGATGAGTACACCTTCATACTCCACATGACACAACAGAATTTGGAAGTGACGAAGCGTCGTCTTAGTATTGGTAAGATCTAGTCGGGCTTCATTCTTGTTCCGATTGATTTTTTGACAAAACAAGCAAAGACAGGCGTCCATATGACGCCGGGGTTTAGGTCCTGACCAAGAACCAATAATAATCTAAAATTTAGACAATGAAATAGATATCATAATTAAATATTACATAAAATGGTTTCAATTACTATGAGTAATTGTACAAAATAATCAATTAATTACCTCTCCATCCTCACAGATCTTTGCATATACATTGCCTGCATAGTTTTTCTCTTCTGTTGTTGGAACTGATGATGAAGCAGTAGAAGGCTTTCCTTCCTTCAG
>WJFB01003406.1:0-13320 GCA_009870185.1 Pygmarrhopalites habei | reverse complement strand
TTGACTTTCGATGGCTTCGCGAATACATGGGAGAGATAGCTAACTTCGTTCACGGTAGGCGCAGAGGGTCACTTTTTTCTAATAAGTAGGGATAAAAGTCTGGAGAATCTGAAAATCACAAGCGCCCAAAGGGAAGACACCATTTAATGTATCTACACTAATTAAATGTTAATTGTAATTGAGTAGGGGAGATCGAGACCGCGCGAAGAAAAAAATTTAATTCAAATTTCTAAGGGAGCAGATTGTGTGTGTCAGCATCATGTACTACTGGTGGCCTTACTCTCCTTTCGGAGACGAGAAAAACATATATCAAACGTGGCCTGCTTCGCCACAAAATCCACCACGAGCGCGAACGTCAGTCCCCCCGACTTTCATATTAGACTATATGGAATGTGTGTGAATCTTCATTAGTTTCATGAATATTTCCATGCATTTTACATGAATGATGATACACAGTATTACTGAGAATAAAAAAATAAAATAAAAAATCATAATACAATAAACAATAAATTAGTCATATAAAAAATGATGTATGAGGTCTGAGGAGAGGCGAAAGTCCGGGTTAAAAACAAAGACAAATTCCTCTCTTTCTCTTGTCTTTTTTATCGACTCAATACCATTCTAAGAACAACCCTATTCCCCCCTACATATACATTACCAGCATAAATTGGGGTGGTTTGTGATGGCTGAAGGAGTTGAATGTGAAATGAGACAGAGAGAGAGGTCAGTATTTTTAGAACGACATTAGTCACAAATAGAACTAACAAAGTATAATTTAATTGAACAACCAAAATAAAATAAATCAGTAATGAACTAAAGGAAGTATGGATTTTGTAAAAAATGTTAATAAGAGGGGAGTTTAATTTTTTACTGTGGTGTATTTTAAAAATCAGCACAGAATACGGTTCCTGAATAAGGTAGTTCGCCAGATCCAGGGTACTTTTTAAAGTCACTCTTAATCCATTCATTGTAGGTTCAGCGGCAAAGGTATTTTCAGCTGGGTTTTCAGTTATTTCATTGAAAAATTCTTCAATAAGCTAAAAAAGAGAATTCGTTTTAAATTGTTAGAACAGGTTATTCGTTTGACAAAAAAGATAATTTAGAAAGACAATCTAACTGTGTATATACCCTGTATTCTGGGGAATTTAATTTTAACCCTTCATTATTTCGTCTGCTATTTAGAACATCAAAAAGATCGTTCATTGAACGTGTAGAATTAATAGTACCATCACAACATTTTAGTCCCTCCGTTTCTTGTTGTTTATGAAATAACAGCGTGTCAGCGACAGTTTTGGAGAATAACTTGAACCAACATAAAAAATTTAATGAGATTAACTTATATGTCAAATACATAGGATAATAAACACAAAAACTAGTTCAAAACTTTGTACCTGAGTAGCATACGATACTGACCATTTTTTGAAACGGATCAGGACGTAAGTGCGCCATGGTTAATTTGAACGCTCCGCATAAGTGGTGAGCCTTCTCAGCTTCGTATACCAAGCGGTAGTGTGACATTAAAACATTTTGCCCCAGATGTCTATATGACTTTGGACTAGTAATTTTCAAAAGCATACACTAAAGCAACCACTGTGTCATATCTGGAAAGAATAAAAAAACATTTTTTGAAATAAAAAAAATCTTCAAAAAGTTTCATTTGAGCTGAAAAATAATTTAATTTGGTTTTTAAATTTCCTTTTTGTCCAAAAGTTGTAATGTCTATTTGTTGGAAGTTATTTTTAAAAAATCAAGAGTCACCACTGTGCTTACCGAATACCAAACTTCGACTTTCCCCCTTTTGCATTTTGCTTGGCCACCCTCAGTGCTTGTTTAATTGCCACTCTGGAATTTGGAGATATACCGTCACAAGAATCAACAGCTTCAAACAAGGTTTTTTCATTAAAAACGTTTAGTTTCTTATTCATGCTGGCTAGGGCCAGACAGTCCGTGGCTCTTTGAGATCTAACTAATTTAAGCTGTTGTTTTGTGGCTGCAAGGCGTCTTCGATAATAATTCTTTGATTTGTTATTTCCTAATTTCGGCACAGTCTTGCTTTTCCTATATTGACTACGGTTCAAATTATTCATTAGTTTTATACACTTGACACACATTGAGTTATCTACACAAGTCACATAACAGTCCTTCGAGAACCAAATGTTTTGATCATTTTTTACTCCAGTCTTTGAATTTGAAATATCAGAATAACCCTTCAATCCTTCGCAAATATGTAAGTTTGCAACATTATTTATCAAAATATTTAACTCCTTCAGTGTTGTGGTGGGTGCAAAGGGCACCAACTTCCCCTTTTATATGGACCGTTGGCTCAAACTCATGAGAAACCTGAAATTATAAATATCAGTACATAACATACTTTTAAAAGTGTTATGGAAATATAACTTTATCTTTTTTTAAAAAAATACAAACCTGAATCGTTCTTAAAATTTGAAGGGGGAGAAAGGACGAACTGGAAGGCTGAGCCACAGAATTAAATTGAAATATAATGATGAATGGTTCATTCTTCTTTTGCTTAATTTGGATAAACCAATGTGGGAAAGGCAGTTTAATCAATTGTTGATTATTGGATATGGCATTAGCCAATTCAGTTATCCATGTAGCCAATGGATTGGCATCAAGTATGTAGTCAGGTGTGGAAGCTGAGTTCGCCTTTACTTTCTTCTTATTATGAATGATAGGATCCCTTGTTTTAGGAGGCTTCCTTTTACTTGTCTTCTTGTCATAAAATTTGGGCACAGCATCATTAGAAAAATATGAGGGAACTGCGTCTCGAGTTAAGGTCCACAACTTTCTTTCTTGGGAGGCAATCACAGTATCATTCAGACGCACCACACTTTCCTTCACCAAATATTTTTCTCCAAAATGCAAGTAGCACAGTTTTGATTTTTCAAAATCATACACTCTATCTTTTCTTTTGGGAATTACTGCTAACCACAATTGTTGAATATCAGGGTCACGGGGACATTTAAAAATGTGATTGGGGCGACTATTACTATTATATCCGGTGGTACAACCAACATGGAAACACTTTTGGCCCACCATTACTAGTCGGGTCTTAAGCTTCGTTGTTGTGAGGAAGGTACAGCCTTTCTGGTTTGGGACAAAAAAATATTTAAAATTACAATTTTGTTTCGGTCTTTGTTAGTATTATTAGACAAAACTAGAGAAAAGTTTATTTGTACACAAACAACAATTGGATAAAATCATATTGACAGGTCTTAGTTACCAAGAGGAGGAGGTTATAAAGATCCTTTTAAAAAAGTCAATTTCAGCATTCTTCTCATTTTCTGTACGTGACTTGGTTAAGACTGCTTTAAATTCCTCTACATTACCTATTTTTATTTTAAAATAATAAAAGTTAAATGTTTGTCACTTTTTTCCCTTCGTAAAAATAATTGCTGACTATGATATTGAATAATAATTAATAATTATTGATGTTATCGATTACCGAGAGATTTTTCAAAAGTAATGAGCTGGACTGCACTCGAGACGGAGATACGGGGATGATACTTGACCTTTTTACTGCCACACAAAAAAATTCTATTAGTTCATCAAACTTTTATCTTTTCTATTTGTTTTGTCTTGTCAAACAATAATTATTAAATTCGAAGCAATGGAACAAACAGGATTCACATGGAATTTAAAAATGTTTTCAAGGAAAAGCTACATTTTAAACAAAAAGAGTACAAGGGATAGAGACAAAAAAGATGGACAGATAGTAAGAGACAGTAACGGAGACTTGCTATAATATATTTTTTATCGTATATACAATGGCAAAGAGTACATATTTATACGAATACAATTAGAATTTGTTCAAACTTTTTACTCGCTTTCCAAAGTGTCCAAAGAAAAATAAAGAACCACCGCACGGCTGTCAAAATAATTTCTTGAAGGATAACGGACGAAGGACACGAACGTAATAAATTTACCTTTCAAAAATGACCCGGACCTAACCTGATTTCCACTAAAATGTCTCCAGGATTATCGAAATAATTAATGAAAATGTAAACAAACACACACAAAATCTTTGGCAAAAAATAAGTCGGGGTGACTGATGTTATTGGCATCTACGGACTTTTCACGGAACCTGGCACGGGAAATATGAAATCCTCTCGTACAGCTCACAAACCAGTAGTAAACCGTCGTGTCAGTGTTTATCGTCACTCTGGCCCCTGTCACTAAATTATTGGCAACAAATTGCGCAATTTAGATAAATAAAAATCTATGAGTTTGACTCTCGTCTCCTCTCCTCCTTTGTACATCGACTTTTTATTCCCAGAAGCTTTGAGGAAGAATTTCTCCTTGTTATTATTATTATTGTAAAACATTTTTATGACCCTTTCAAGTCAATTTATAAATACTATGTATAGAAAATTCAACTTTGTAAAGTACACATAAAAGAATTATTTATCTAACTGAATCGTAACCTCCTATAAGACCATTTTTAGTCAAGACCACTTGCCAAAGTTCAAATTTTCTTGCAGAAAATCCACCAACTGCAGCCAAAAAATAGATTGTCCATATTCGAAATATTTTTTCTGAATCCAGGCCAAAAAGATGTTTGACGGAGGGCCAGTTCTGGACAAAATTTTTGTGCCATGCGAGGAGAGTCTTGCTGTAATCATTTCCTGTAATGAAATATTTTTTTTAAAAAAAAAATTAGATAAAAAAATTCTTTAAAAATATTATGGTAAACTTGTTTGGTTTGTAAGTTCTCACCAAAATTGTGTAAGTCCTCCAGAGTAAATCGTGTATTGGTGTGCTTGACAATATCAGACAAGTATGGCAAACTTCCATTAGGGAAAATATAAGTATGGGTAAAACTTTCGATTCTGGGTAAAGATTCATTGTCCATTCCTATTGTATGGAGTAAGAAAATTCCTCCGTCATCCAAACAGCGATGAGCCACCTTGAAAAACATGTCGTAGTTGTGCTGACCAACGTGTTCGAACCTGTTGTACAATCAAATATTATTTAGCTAATTCTATTTTCATAAACAATTAGACAGTTGAATTATTTGTTTTAAAAACTCACATTCCCACAGACACAATCCGGTCAAATTTTTCATCCAGCGCTCGATAGTCCTCTAGCCTTATATCCACGGATAATCCTTCAAAATTTCAATTGATTACTAAACGTCTCAATTATCTGAGTTCTTGTTTTCCAAAAAAATATAATTTAATAATTTACCTTTGCAGCGTTCCTTTGCTAGTTTGACTCCCTCGACAGAAATGTTGATCCCAACGACATGGACGTTGTATTTTCTGGCCAAAAATTCACACAAAGCCCCAAATCCACAGCCAATATCCAAGACTCGCATTCCAGCTACACAATAATGTTTACTAATTAATCCACCGTTGAATACTGTAAACAAGTATGTTGTCGTGAAAAGAAATTTCAAATTACGTTTAAGCTTCAGTTTCTGCCCAATCAGTTCCATTTTGTGTAGCTGGGCATCTTTCAAGTCTGTTAAATACATTAGGAAATGAATTACCATTCACAAAACATGGCAGGCATTACATGGGCAAAGTAACTTTCTGTTCGATTGAGCCGAAATTTTCCTTAGACCTTTCTGACCTGACCAATTTTTAAATGGAAAACTTTTACAGCGTTTTCCTTGACCTGTAGAGGTCAAAATGTAAACAGATTTATTCACAAGAAAAATGCCAGACTTCGACGCCGTTCATGTCTATTTGTCTTCAAAATTTTTGTTTGCAGTAGCCACTAGTCGCAAATATAAAAACAAATGGCGTCCAAGTCAAACATTTTTCTTGTGAATTTATCTTCTTACATTTTGACCTGCTTGAAATGTACAAATGTTTTGTAATGTAATTACTGGTTGCATTTCTCCAGTATCCGCATGAGTAGGTCATCGAAGGGTCCAGAAATGATTTGAATAAATCGTTACCTTTGTAAATTAAAAAAAAACAATTCAAAATCATTTGAAGATATTTGTCATTTAAATAAATAATTAGTTTGACAGTTTACCAAGATCATAATGTTTCTCAACGACTTCATGAGCTTTTGTGGTCGTCTGAAGATTAAACAAATTAAATTTCAACCAATGAGTAAACCTATCCCAAGGAAATGAAATCCTCTGATACACATTCCCTCGAGCTAATTTGAAGAACATTAAATCAATTCTTTCACAAGTCCAGTAACCGTCCATGTAAGCTTCACAAAATCCAATCGTCCCATCTTGACAAACTCTATTATAAAGTCTTTCATCCAGTACTTTAATATCATGGGGAGATTTTCCATTCACAGTTATCCCCATTTTCTTCATTGCTTTAGTAAACTTGATTTTTATGATCCGTGAATTGAACTGTATAAAAATCCAAGTAAACATTTTCCACACACTTATCAATCCCAGGATGGATTTGTAGAGTAAATCCGAAACTGACTTCATTTTAGCAAAATATTTTATTATTGAATGTGTAGAGAGACACTGACACTGACCAGTCAAAAGTTATTTAATGACTGATGGGGAACTGAGGGAAAAATGAGAAACTGTCACACATTCATTAATACAAAGTTGACCATTTCCACCTATTATTTAAGTTTGTGAAAGAATAGAGAAAATATTTCCAAGACCTAGAAAATAGTCTGGTGTGCGTGTGTGTGAAAAGGGATTTTATGGTGTTTATTATGCAGTGCAGTTAATTGCCGGAGACAAATTGTCTCACATCCTACTTATACTTAATTATTCACCTTTTGTCATGTCCAGGGGCGGACTGGGCCACAAGACAACTTGTCTGACACAAGGGAAATGCCCAGTAGGCCTCTTAGAATTTTACATTAGAGGGAATGGAGTCCTCGGCAAAAAATACAAGACGAGTCTCCATTCAAAACTGTGGCTTTATGAGGGCAGTCCGCCTTTGTACATCCCATACATACAAAAGTTGCTTTTCATCATCAGGAATTAAAACGTGTTTGTTTAGTGTATAATAACTTTGTGCGTGGGAGAGTCTCACTGTGATTAAACTTGATTTTCAGATTACTTCCTTTCTCCTTCTCCACTGATTGTTGTAGTCCTGTTATTTTATATTTCCTTCCTTACACTTCACGCCAACTCTTTGCTCTACATTATTTTTATTTTAATTTATTTATAACTTGTTCAACATTGGGTATAATGATACTTGTATGTGGTTTGTAGGAAATTAAGACCCTTCAGGTTTCAACATATATTAATAATAAAGTATAGTTTAACTAATAAAGTCAGTGAAATGAAATGCTCTGAAATGATTTCTACCAAAGTATTAAAAAAATTTATTGATCCAAACTCCAGCCCCTTCCAGTTTTTACAAATATTTTACAGTGCAACTCTTTACACAATATTGTAGTCAGGGATTTCATTTGGATTTGGATCCTTCTCCTTCTTTTCTTCTTCCTTCTCTTTTTCTTTTTCTTCCTCCTCTTTTGTCTCGACAACGATGACTTCACATTTTTCTCCATTCTCTCCCTCTTTATCAGTCTCCTCCTTGGCAACTTTGGGTAATAAATAATATATTACGTTTGGAGCAGTCTTGACTATAATTGTTGCAACTACCAAGACATAGACAATGATGACTGTGTTGGAGTGACCTGGAAATACAAAATATGTCAATAATTAAGTACTATAGTACATAATTTGTGAGAAGAGTAAGCATCTTCATTTTAAATTGTAATTATGGAGGAGGAGAAGAGATGAACATACTAGAAATATTTTTGTGGTGATCAGATATCTTATCTAGACTCGTGTAAGAGGAGGACTCGACCTCCAGTTCATAGTCAATCTCTGTCGTGTCAGGCTCCACAGTTGACTCCACTAAGGGCTCTGGAAAAGATGATAAAATTTTGAGACATTTCAAAAATACATGTATCTATTATTATTTTTTTGAAATTAATTTTAAAATAAAAAACTTATGTTTACCAAATTGTTGCTCACCGGCAGGAACAACATTCTCCGATTTTTGGACAGCCCTTGAGCTGACCATGGAGATTAATAGAGCCAGGGATAGAACATAAGTCAAACCCATGTTTTGCAATTTAGAATTTTGACACGTTAAATGTAGCCTTAGCCGTGAGTGTGGCTGACAAAAGGACCAAAGAGGAAGCAGAATTTTCGTCCAATTTTCTGACTTACACTGTCCTTCGCATTACTGGCTACACAGCAATGGGAATATTTGGAATTGTAAACGATTTTCCTCATGAAATGGCTTAGGTAGAGTTGAAATTGGAGAAAAGAGGTGAAAATTTTGAAAGAGGAAGACAAAAGAGAAGGAAGATCCGAGGTGTGAATACTCAGGCACATTGAGGTGAAATGAGAAGGATTGAGAGTCACATTAACAATATAAAATTAAAAGTCACAAGGCAAGGTTAGAGTGGATGACGTTGAGTAACTATCGGTAATTGATTCTTGAACATACCGAAACTAGATTCGACTGGATGTGTAGTGTGCTTTGCATAGGTAAAAATTTATTTTAAAAAGATAAAAGTATTTCTATATTTTTGACATTCACTACTCGTGAATCACGAGCCTCCTTCAAACCCTCTCTCTTGAACTCTAGCATTGACTCGACATCAATTTTTCCAAATCCTCGACTCGAATATGAAATTCTCAATTGAGTGAGTCTCACTCATGTGACAATCATTACAAATAGTTTTTATAGACGAGATACATATCATGCGATGGGTCTGTGACATTCTAATGGTTCTATAAATATTGTAGTGGTGGGTGTGTGTGAGCTCTTGAACTTTGGGGGTGACAACAACAATGTCATACAATTACATTTTATCAGTACAGAGGACGGGAAACCAGTACAATTTCTAATTTGGACACACACTTAATGCCGACTTAAGTGTCTCTCCAAAATAAATAGTACCTTTACACTGTAAAGTTTGGAGCAGGATGAAAGGCATTATTCTCAACGATTACAGCAAGCCCTTGACTGACTTATTTTGTAAAAGCTGAATCAAATTTCAACCGCCGTCTTGCAATCAGTAACAAATGGTTTCTTAAAAAATAAATTCGCATGCATTATAATGCACTGATGAATGTACGTGGAATAATGAGTCAAAGTTACTTGTATTTGTCAGTGATGAAGTTGAAGAACTAATAATTTAGCAAAATGTTTTGAGACAAAGGGACTATATATTTAATAGTAAAAAATGATCCTCACAGTGAGAGCATTACTTTTTGGACGTCTATATTTAACCATTAAGTCATCGACGATGAATAGATACAGAACCATTTTACTTTATCACCTCCCTACAGTATAGGGCCTACACACACCTCTCCTCTTGTATTATTCCAAATACAAAGATAACAAAAAGTCCAAGGTCAACATACTACTACATAGCATCATTTCCCTCTTTTTATGACATTGGCCTTGTCCTAGACTGTTCTAATAAGTGGCTCGTGCTTAAAGGCCATGTTTAAAAAAATTGTCAATTTTAAACCATAGTTTGTGTCCGTTTGAAGGGGAACAACAGATTTCTTTTAAGACCACTGCACAACACATTATAGTTTCCTTTTAAAACTATTTGAGTTGGACAAAATATGTCCCTTACAGAAATTGTGACTGCCTTGGCAGTCTTTGTACCATTATTAATATATTTCAGATCGTATATTGAAAAGAGGAAGAAAGGAGAACTTGTAAGACGTTTTACAACTTAATTATTGAACTATTAGATAGTTCACAAATATAATATTGATTCACAGTTGCGACAAAGATTGAAAAAAATACTGGAGAAGAAACATGAGGAGCGAAAGAAACAATTTGCTGAATACAGGTCAAAGTACAAGTTAAATGACGAATACAAAACGATTCTCGACTTGGACTGGTCCACGCTTAATGAACATCTTCAGAGAAGACAATTAACTGCTAAGGAAGTACTCACTGCCTTCGTCGCAAAGGTACTTATTAAATCTTAAAAAAATTAAATTGTGAACGTTTTTTTTAGCAAATAATTGTTTCGCAAATAATTTCATATAGTCTTTGGAAGCAACAGAATTCTCCAATGCTGTGACAGAATTTAATCCAAAGGCCTTTGTAAGTATCCTGGCTACCTTATCCTCTCACACTAGGACTAATTTAGTTAATAATAATTACATCTGAAGTAATCTGAACGATTGTGTACACAGGAAATAGCTGAGAGGTTAGATGCAATGGATAAAGTTAAAGGACCGTTACATGGCATGCCATTTTGTGTGAAAGATGATACAAACGTTCAAGGAATGGATTCAACTATTGGAGTAAGATAGGATGATTGACAATATAAAAGAACATTCTTTCACTGAAAAAGTCTAAATTTTTCCTACATTAGTTAGCAAAAAATTGCTTTATTCCTAAACAACAATCTGCACCTCTCGTCCAAGCTCTGGGGGCCCTCGGAGGAATACCTTTTTGCAAAACTAATTTGCCACAAGTTTTATTCTCGTAAGTGGATTATTCCTAGTAGGAGGATTTAATGGAATTTTAATTGAGGATTTAATGTCTGAATTAGATTTGGAAGTGACAATCCTGTTTATGGTGTAACAACAAGTTGTCATAATCAAAAACTTGGTCCTGGTGGTTCAAGTAGTGGAACTGGGGCTTTGGTGGGAGCCAAAGGGACTTTCTTTGGAACAGGTAAGTACTTAATTTTATACTGCAGAGATACTACACATTAATTAAATTTCTATAAGAAAAAGTAAAAACACTGACAAATTCTAGGTACGGATATTGGTGGATCTGTAAGAATCCCAGGACATTGCAATGGAGTCGCTGCTCTAAAACCAACACCTGGACGACTCAGGTAAGTAATACTTTATATCCAATTATTATCTAGGACAAACAAATTCAACAATAATAATATTTGAATCGTTTTAAAATATGTAGCTTGGAAGGGACCGCTTCTCCAATTCCGAATATAATCGGATGTAAGAAATCTACTGACTTTTTTTAAACAGTTGACCTCTCGTCATATAACATCACAATATTCACAATACAAATTTCTTATTCTCTAGTGACATGTACACCCGGTATAATTGGACAAAATGCTCAGATTGTCTCATCCGTCTACAAATTTTTACTCACGGACAACCTGCAATTACAATTTGACCCTCTCACTTGTCCCATCCCATGGGATGACAAGGTTAGTCCATTCTGGAGAGAGATAGAATTACGATATTCGCAAAATAAACTGACTAATGTGCCCTCCTC
This sequence comes from Pygmarrhopalites habei, assembly GCA_009870185.1. Taxonomy (NCBI): domain Eukaryota; kingdom Metazoa; phylum Arthropoda; class Collembola; order Symphypleona; family Arrhopalitidae; genus Pygmarrhopalites; species Pygmarrhopalites habei. Next base: position 2,119 of record WJFB01003406.1, on the reverse strand, counting down.
AGGTATTTTCAGCTCGTGACAAAAAATTACGAATAGGTTATTTCACTTCTCAAGATATTTTCCCTCCGGTAATTATTACAACTTTTAGTTTTAGTTTTCACACACACACACACACATTTTAATTTGAAAAATTCTTAATTTCTATTAAATATTTCTGTAAATATTTAACTAGATCGGAGACACAATCGAGACTGTTGAGAAAGCTGTGAGGGCACTGCAAAATTTGGGCCATACTTTAATCCCTATTGAAATTCCCAAGTTGGGAAGATTCATGAATATAGAAATGGATTACTTATTGGCTGACCAGGGAAAGGACTTACAGGAATGTTGGTGAGATTTTTTCCTATTGAAAGACTGCTTTTATCCACAATTAGTAATTACACAATTAAAATTTAATTAAATGCTAATGGAATTTGTGTGGTAATAGGGAAGGAGAGGAAATTGCAGAGTGTATGAAGCGGTTGGAGATGGCTGTGAAGATGCCGACATGGATATTAAAATTTGTCGGTTTTTTAATGAAAAGGAAGACACTCATTCCAGCAATGTACTCTGAACGTATGGCTCCATTCACTCATTCCAACGTCAGGAAATCTGGAGATTTGTGGAAAGTGAAAAGAGATCAGATTAAAATAACAAACGAGATTATTGACGAGTGGAAGAGACTAGGACTTGATGCTTGCATTTGCCCAGTTATGCCTTTCCCTGCCATCCCTGTGCACGAGACTAAAGACCTACCACGTATAAATAATAATATATATCAAATGTAAATCCACGTAAACTTGTGTGTGACGAAAAAAATTATTTAAAATTTCAGTTGGGACAATTTATGCCATACCATGGAATGTTACAAACTTTGTAGCTGGCGTTGTTAAATTTGGGACAGAGACTGGGAAGAATATTGAAAATTACGAGTGTCACGGTGATCAACTTTTAAAAACTTGCAAAAAGGTCTCTAGAGATTCCTTATGATTGATTTTGTTGTACCTGAGCAACTCACTTATTTTTCAAGCCTGATTATTTATATTGTGAATATTATATTACTATAGGTATGCCGTGAGTGTATTGGGGCACCTATTGGAGTTCAAGTGGTCGGAAGGCCATTCCAAGAAGAATTGGTTCTACGAATTATGGAAGAATTAGAGAATTGTGGGACAAATACTAGTTAATATGAGAATAAATGATTTCTAAAGTCTCCTCATTTAAATTATTTGTAAAATTGATTATTAATAAATTAGCATATTCATGTAGTTACTCAAATACAGAAAAATGTTTTACAAGAATGCTAGTGTCATACGAAAAAAATCCATACTACAAATAGTAGCATGCCAAAACATTTTTTAAAAAGCTTATATTGTAAACAATAATACCCGTCAGAGAGGTAATCATCATCATATCTTGTAAAAGGATCCACACTAAGAATTGGCTTGTTAATGCTCATCTTCATCGTATGGCCCCTGTTTCTCATTGTCCATCTTGGTCTTCTTGGCATTTTCAGATGGCTTCTTTGCATTTTCAGTTGGATTCTTCCGTTTGTTCCCATATTCCTCTTCTCCATCGTCCGCAGCCCTGTTATATGCGTCCTTGTTTTTCTTGGCCAATGCCTCCCATTTCTGACAAAACAAAAGCACATAGTCAAATTAGTGATTACAGTCTTACCTCAGCTATTAAAGAAGATAACAATTTGCATACTACAATGTACCATGTAATCTGTAGTACATGGAAAATTTTGCATAACTCACAGATTTTTCTTTCTCTTCCAATTCTCTCCACAACTTCCCAGTCATTTTATGATACTGCTTCCCCGGGTACTTCTTCTTGATGCCCTCCCTATTTTCTTGCAACCACAACAAGAATGAATTGAGAGGGGCCTTCATTGGACTATCTTTTCCATTTGACTTGGTCATCTCCACGGCCTGGGTTCCTACCTTTTATGGAAAAGAAGCAAGAAAAAATGAAAAAATTTAGAGCAGACAAATTTTATATGGGAATATTTTTTTTTGCAGACAGAAATAATTTTTTTGCAGACAAAAAGAATATTTTTTATTGCAGACAAAATATTTTTTTTTGGAGACAAAATAACTTTTTTTACAGACAACAATTTTTTTGAAAAATTAAGACA
>WJFB01003405.1:0-13325 GCA_009870185.1 Pygmarrhopalites habei | reverse complement strand
GAATAATTGTATTTTAACTAGTTTTTCACTACCCATCCACACAAAATGTCTACTGGTTCTTCTTCCTCCTCACTGTCACTCCAGAAACTCTTAATTGAAAATACTCCTTTCTCCTTTCTGGCTAAATAATCCAAAACGACATTCATCTGTGACTTGTTAGTGACAGTTTGGAGTCAACAAAACAACATTGTTTCTTCTGTGTAAAAAAAAGGTAAGGTCAGTTTGATTTCCCTATACTTTTCAACTTTTTGTCTTCAGATTCCTCAAGTTGAGAATGACAAAATATTAAACTGAGTGTAAAATTCTCAGTACAATGAGAATGGCATCATTTTTAATTAGGATTTTGAAGGCCAAATTCAACGTTTAACCCACTACTAAGTATAATGTAGGTAATTTATATTCACTATCCAAGTTGGTGGTTTATAGGGCGTCATGTGAATCTTTTGTGAATATAATTAGTATGCTCATACTTTAATACCCCACAAAAAGGTATTACCTATCTGTATTCGAAGTATATTTCATTGGTTATGTACTTAAAGGTACTTCCTCTTCCGAAGACAACTTCCTAAAATCTCCCTTTGCAAAAAAAATTGAACGTGACACAGTGTCAAGCTCCACCGAGTCAAAAATTAGGATTGAAAAAAAGGTGGATTTACTATTTTGAGCTAAACTCAAGTTTGAGGAGTGTTACTGAATACTGAGTTGTAGCTGTCAGGATGGAAGTTAATACAAAACAAATGGGGGATGGTAATAATTTGTAAAGTAGATTTCCCTATTCATAGTCAAGTAGAAAGGAGGAGTTACTCTTGTTGTACTGTTTTAATTCATTCTGTGTTTCAAATTGAAATCGAAAAGTATTGTGTATGTGTGTCAGCTTTGTGGAGCTTCAGAGAGTGAGTGTGTGTGTATGGATTTCAGAGAGAGTGTGTTAAGTAGATAATAAGTACAGAAAATAATAGAATTGAGATTGAAGCACGTATTGACTACTCAGCCAGCATTCATCAAAAAGAGGGAATGGGGAATGTGATATGGGAGGAGGAGATAAAGGCTTCCCCTCATTTAAATTTTTCATACACACAATAGTGTGTCACTATTACTATATATAATGTGTATTATCGACTTTACGTACACTGCAAAAAAAAGGTTTGGACGACAACGCCCGAAATCCTGCAACGCATCAATAGAAACCAAAACGAACCGAATGAAAAGGATACATACATACATACACATTTTGTACTGTTTTGGTGGAATCACAACAACAACAACGACAACAATAGAAAGATGATACATGTGATGTAATCATGGAATTTCGTCTCCCCCTTCAAAAAATATTTTTGTGTGTAACCCAAATAGAAAATCATGTGTGGAGACAAAAATGGCATCAAGAACAAATAAAGACAAAAAGGACATTTTATACAGTGTAAAAAGTCTCTCATGTTTACATCTCCTCCTCCCTCCCTCCCTCCTCCTCCTCACTTCCTCCCTTTTTGAGTAACCATCGTGTCTCAACACGTCAGTCAGAATGTGTGTACCACGACATCCTCTTGTCCGAAATCCCAGTGTCCACCAAAAAAAGAAGATAACACGGAATGAGGACTTATCACAGTCAGTTTCACTCTCACTTTCTGTCTTGTTCTTTACCCTGCTGGAGTCCAGCAGCTGGACTCTCTCTGTCTCTCTTCGGATCAAAATAATTATGCAGTGAACTAAACAACTGTCGTATTAATGGTTCCATAAAATCATATTTGACGCAGTATACTAGTGAAGAGTGTGTGACCACAATACATCGCATTGTTTTTTCATTGTTCTCCTTTAACAGTATGAAATTGGGCCAACTCTCCAGTAAAGCTCTCTCATTGTCAGTTGAATATTTAAAAGTTATATGATATGGCGGATGGACTGGATCAAAAGGAGTCCACATTTGACTAGCAGGATTGGGCTATTAACTACAATCTACAGATATTTTGCCAGGATTTTCTCTCTCTCTCTTGTTTTTTATTATTATGTGGTGGAGTGTGGGGTGCATCAGACACAAACAGACATTGTGTGGGACAGTAGGGATATCAAAATTTGAGTTATTGTCAGAATTTGGTGATAAGGATGTAATCATGAACAAAGTGGCAGTTATCTCCAGTGGAATATTTACACAACTGCGGTAAATTTGACGTGTCAAAAAATTTTTTCGGTGTATCATCAACGCCACATCTTTTTCGAGGGGAAGTCGGGGGGAGAAAATATCTGGAGAAATTTTGTGTTTGTGTGTCAAAATTTTGAGAATTTGAGAAGTGAGAGTGAGAAATTTGTACAAATTCATCGGATCAAAGAAATGAAAAAGAACGGATGAGGCTGGAGTGAGTGAGTATTTAATTTAGTAAGAAATATTTAAGAGGATATGGAATTTTATTATTATTTTTGAGTAGAGATTTTGTAGGAGATTCTGTACATTTGTTCACGCCCCATTAGCTTTTCCTTTGTTAATATCTTGTAATATTTATGACTTTGTGAATAATTCATCTTTCTATATCTAATTGAACTGTCCAATATGTAGAGAGAGAGAGAGAGGGATAAACATCTTTGTAGGATGAGGGACAAGGGACACATTTTTATTCATTTCGAAAAAGACTGGATGAGAGAGGATTTATGTACAAGAGAAATGAAAATAACAGTTGGGAATTAGCTCAACCGTGGATTGTATATTTCAGACATGAATGAGGTGGAGGAGAGACTTCCGTCATCATCATTGTATTATGTAGGGGGTTAAATATAATGAGCTCTGCATTCGGAATAATAATTAAATAGTTTTGATGATCAATGACAAGTGTCTACCTTGTCATTCAACAGCCAGTCATTGGCACAGTGGATTCGAGTCATCAGGCTGTGTCATATTACTATTCTTCATTCAAGAAGAAGAAGATTTTGAAAAAGCATCTTGACCATTTTACATGGATGGTTTAATAAAAACAGTGTTTTTAAAACACTTTTCACTTTTCAACAGTCGTGAACTGACTACATTCATCATCAGGTTTGCAACCTTAGTTGCAACTAATAAATATTAGTGTGGACACATTAAAATACTAAGTACGTTATTACATAATCAGAGTTTGAACATTCCTTGACTAATAGCAGAGATGATTTTGACCCACTTTTCACAAATTGTGTGTAAGGTAATTGGAAGAAGTTCAAACTTGTCTTTTTTTATATTTTGTGAGAATTTGTCCGTGACCAAAATGTCCAGTTGAAGTGACAACATGGACAAAAGAACCTAGTTTGTTTCCGTGGGAGGTATTGAATTTCATTTTGCCAATCAAGTCATTAGGAGTGACAAATGTGCCGCATCAAAGAATCCTAGGAAATTGTCCACTGCCGTTAGCTGGACGGAACATACTGAACCAGTGTATATAGGACAATTTGATCGTAGATCTGTCGGCCAACGACCTTTATGTAGTTGACAGTGTCAAAGTATGACTCCAAAGGCATTGTGAACCTTAAGGACAAAATAGTCTACGTTGTGAACTTTAGGAAAAGGCATTCTTTTGCAAAAATTTTTTCCTCCATGGTGATTCCAGTTTTGTCTCTGTCCAGTATTATGTTGGAATATTTAAGCAGTTGAGAGAAATATTATTTTTTATTTTCCAGAATACGTGAGGACCATCTTTCCAGATAGGACAGACGGACGGACAGGAGAAGACAATGACCCACATTTAAATTTGACACACGGGTAATTCTAGTCACTGAAAAAAGAATACGAGGAAAACTGAGATGGCTGCAGGGTCTGCATTGCAGACAAGAGGTCGACTGTCCCTCCCTGGAGTCCCAATTGGAAGGAATTTTATCGTGACTTTAGCTACAGGCATTATTTTTGGTAAGAATAGTGGAAGATTCTATAATTCTTATTCTCCATGTTCCGCAAATAAATAATTGTATTCTTTTATTGTCTCAGGTTTTGGGTTCGCTTACGTCCTACTCAACTCAAACTACACACCGAATGAGGTCAAACCAGCCGAGTATTTTTTGTCCCTCAGGTAAAAAATCAGTTTCTCTCATTTTCCATGACAATGATAAAAACAACAATGTAAAAGGTTGAATTGTTTCAGGGAGAAGGATGATGGACATCATGCTCACGAGGGAGATGGAGATGCTCATTCACATGAGGATATTGAGGCAGCTGTAGGACCACAGGCCATTGTGTCCCATCATTCTCCAGACGAGGATGACCATGCAGGGGAGGATGTCGTCGCCAAAAAACTCTACAATGAAGTCCGGGTTCTCTGTTGGGTCATGACAGCACCGAAAAACCACGAGAAAAAAGCCAAACATGTGAAGGCTACCTGGGGCAGTCGATGCAATAAACTCGTCTTTATGTCATCCCAAGAAGGTCAGTCTCATTGAATTAACTAATTAATGATACTGAAAATGCACTGGTCAATAAGATTATTCTGACTTTAGACAAAGAACTGGGAGCCGTGGCTTTACCCAATGTTGAAGAGGGACGAGACTGGCTTTGGGAAAAGACAAAACAGGCATTTATTCATGTATGGAAAAATCATCGGGATGAAGCAGACTGGTTTTTGAAGGCTGATGATGATACTTATGTTGTTCTCGAAAATTTACGTCACATGCTCAGTGATGTGGATCCCAATTATCCAATTTATTTTGGCTGTCGATTCAAACCATTCGTAAAGCAAGGCTACATGAGTGGTGGCGCAGGTGAGTTTTAATCATTAACCATCTTTTCTGACAATTCATGATTCAGTGGAATTAATGACATATTAAACTAATGTGTCCCTTTAGGTTATGTCCTCAGTAAAGAAGCCCTCAGAAGGTTTATCGAGAAGGCCTTACCAGACAAATCATTATGTCGTCAAACTCACAGTGGAGCAGAGGACGCTGAAATGGGTAAGTACTTTTTATCTAAACCCGGTTTCCTTTCAAAACATTTTCTAATTTTCTTTTTGGTCAATATTTTCTTCCAGGTAAATGTTTAGCTAATGTGGGTGTAGAAGCTGGAGATAGTCGTGATAGTTTAGGTCGTTATCGTTTTATGCCTTTTGTCCCGGAACATCATGTAATCCCTGGACATGTTGACAAAAAATTCTGGTATTGGAGCTACATTTACTACCCGCAAGAACCGGTGAGTCATTAATTTTTACATAATTGAATTATTATTATGGTTCAAATCCCTGTCACTTTATCTATTCTTTCTCATTTATAGGGTATGGACTGTTGTTCGGACACAGCTGTTTCCTTCCATTACGTCAGTAAGTGAGATTTGGTTGTTTCATTTCAAAATTCAAAATGTGAGATCATTTTATTAGTAGTTACTTATATATGCGTAATCATGTTTTTTCCACCTTTCAGCTCCCAATCAAATGTACGTACTGGACTACTTAATTTACCATTTAAGACCGTACGGGATTTCCCATGATCATTCCCAAAGAAAGTTGGCAGGAGTAGTTTCAAAATCCTCACCAAAACCCAGTGAACCACAAAGTGTGAGCCAACTAGTCCCAAGTTCTAATGGCACCAGTCATGTCGATGGTTCTAATCCCCTTGTCCTACAAGATAATGCCTCAGCAGTCAACGTGGTCACCGCTGGCTCTTCCACGTCATGACACTTGACCAACACATTTAAGTCTAGTCAAATAATTACTTCACTTCCTTAGCCAACATGGTGGTACTTACTAAACTAAACTTGAATTAACTGAATGTGTATACAAGGATTTTCCTATTTTTTTGTGGTTCTTCGACTTGTCCACGACTTGCCCTGTCTCCAATATTTCAGACACCTCTTCCCTTTACGCCTCCATGATGAACTTTGACAGTTTTACTCTTCGACTGGATGTATTTTTATTCCTGAGAAGAATGACTTTCAATTTGAAAGTAAATTAAATATTTAACTTCCTACCTGTGTTATACCGGTGAATCTAGTGGTAGTTATTGATTTTAATGAACTACAAGATTTGTACTAGAACCTTCCTTACATTCAACTTTTTTTAGGTATTTTGAGTGGATTTATTTTTTATTCTATACTATTTACTACTGACTTCCAAGGAGGTGCTGTTTTATTATTTCCAAGAGAATTTGTGAGGAATGGAAGACTCGAGTTTAGTTTTTTTTGTGAACTTATTAATTTATTCCTATTTTGAATTATTATTGGTACTTTAGTACATCATATGTAAGTAAAGTACTGTAATTGCTTATATTATTGAGACTGACATTGTTATTACATTTTGATGGAGTACATGATTATTAAAAAATCAAAATGGCTGTTCGTATTTTCAGTTTATAAAATAATTAATCAGTCGGTGCATTTTTTCAACCATTCAGTCATCAGTGATGACTCATCACTGTTGAATTTCAAGCCTTTCAGACATTTCTCAAAAAAATTTCCAACTCATCTTGTCATTAATTTATTCACTGCTTAGCACAGATTCTGCTCTCCAAAGGAATGAAAGGGTCAACCCAATACAATTAAAAAGTGGTAAATTGTGACAGGATTTGTTTGGATATCCATTGTCAAAAGGACAGAGGAAAGTGTCATTCACGTTCAAATTGAGACGACCAAAAGATTAGATAAGAAAGATGATTCGACTCGGGAGTCAAACTTTTGTCGAGCAGAAGAGCGGACAGAATGTTTATAGAAACAATTTCGTTCCGAGTAGTCATTCCTCAGAATATTATTCTACTCTGCCCTCGTCAGCAGGAGGATTCATTGGTTGTTCATGTGGGAGTAACACTCATCATGTGAATTGATTATCTTCTCTCTTTCTCCTCCATCCCAATCAGAAGCCAAAGGTTCTTGCCACGCCACGCCATAAATTATTATTTTCCAATCTAAAATATTCCAACACTTGAACTGATGTAAGTTTGGATTTAATTTTCATGATACATGGATGAGGGAGGCCAGTCAGCAACAGCTAAGCACACAGCCACACACACTAGCTGGAATAATAAAAAAAGAGTACAAGCAGATTAAATTAAATGCTTAGCACGCCCTCACAGCCTGACTATTCATAGGGTTGATCAGATGATGTGTCAGCAAATGAAAATAGTACTACTTCAATTCCCTCACATATACCCAAGCGTACACACACACACAATACACACACGTAAAACTGGAGAAAGATTGCAGAGAAAAAATATCCAGTTTCCAAACTGGACAAAACCAACTCTCTGTCAACCCTCCAAGTTGCATATACCTAAGTAGTCATAGTATTTATGTCCAGTCTGAAAAATGTATGAAAAAATTGAACTTTGCATTGAGTTAAATTTTTGTTTTGCTCAAGGGACTATTAATTTTGTCACATGGTATGTAATCGTAATCCTCAAGATTGTGTGGTGTAGAATCACACAAGACTGCAATGCATTCCCAAATAATCTTTTTCTCATACTTTTATTAGCAGAACCTCATATAGAGAGAGAAACAGACTATAAAATTTTTAGCTGTGTACAGATATGAGTAGAACACACACACATCCACAACGACTTGGATGACCTTGCTTTTACTGTATGTGTTCTGTTCTCCGTCCATTTCCAAGCCCTAAGCATGGAAATGTATAATATAGTCAACACACATCTCTATGATCCTAGTATGATCAAGAATACACTCTACACCCAAAAAGTTCGTCTAGAGACTTTTTCGGACTACCGGTGTAGTTTACTGGAAACCGAATCCCGTTCTGCTTCCAAGGTGGTCATGCATTTAAGCCGGGTGGTGTATTATAGCGCAATAATACCGCACTCCCTCCACCCGGGACTCCCAGTCATTTTTCTCCGGCTCCGGCACACACCGCTATTTACACAGTCTTTCACAGTCATCCTTCCATTCCTTGACCTAGTCGAGTCAGGGAGATCTTAAGGGGGAGTGGACAGTCGAGTCCGGGTTCTAGATCCGACTACATCCCGAGATCTTCCGTTTGGCATTAATCCCTCATACTAATTAGAAAGAGGTGCATATAATGAGGGATTGACAAGGTAGGATAAATTCGCAATCGAGTGTAGTATATAAGACTGGATCCTACACACAGGCACGGACGTGCATGGACGTAAATTCTTGCATCTCTCCCACTACCAACTTATATTATTATATCAGCTTTTTGTGCCTGTACAGTAGAGGAATTACTTATAGTGTGAGCTGGATAGCTGGAATTTGGTCTGTCTGGCTACACTCGCCTCTCCTCTCCTCTTCGTTAAATAGGATAGTCTTTGCTCCAACTCTTCCTTTTCTCGTCGAGACGTAGAAGTGTACACACTACTCACACAGTTGACAAACACGTGGTCCATCCCATCATCATTTTCATCATTGTAAAATGGCAACTCCTAAAATCCTCATCTCCGACCCTGTCGACTTTGTCTGTGCCAATTATTTAAGAGGAGCCGGATTCCAAGTTGACCAAATTAAGTTGACCAAGGAAGAACTACTTGAGAAGATTAAGGTGAGTCATTTAAAAATATTTTTCAAATTAGAATATTAGTAAATGAATTAATTGTGTTCGTCCAGGATTATGAAGGCCTTATCGTCCGGTCTGAAACTAAAGTCACGGCTGATGTTTTGGAGGCAGCTACCAACTTGAAGGTAAAAAAATAATTAATTTTGTTGCATATACATGTAGTACGAGTTGTGTACGAAAGACATCATCTTATTTTCTATATTCGAAGATTGTTGGTCGGGCCGGGACGGGAGTGGACAATGTTGACTGTGAGAAGGCGACCAGTATGGGAGTCATTGTGATGAAGTGAGTTGATTGTAAATTTAAATTAAGGGAAATTGGATATTTTGTTAAGATGAGTATTGATCCTTTTTATATGTACAATTCACAGTACGCCTGGTGGTAACACGTTGAGTGCAGCCGAACATACATGTGCTCTCATTGCATCCATGTCAAGGTAAAAGAGGGAACAAGATCATTTTGAAAGAGCTATAAATAAAATATTAAGTCTATTCCGCTTGCTCTGAACGACAAGGATAGTAGCATCTCACTTTTAACGTCCCAATTCCCAATCCAATCTGCATCATTTGACTCACAAAAAAAAGAATCATCTTCCCCCATTTCCCCCTAGTCAATAATCTCTTCTTCTTAACTGTCCAAATCCCTCAATTTCCCCGAGGTCACTATGTATGTATGAGAATAGGGACAGTTTCTTAATTGAGTCAAGAGGTTGATCCAATGTCAAACTGTGCTAAAGTCTTGGTTACCTCTTCCTTCCTGTAATTGTCAAAATCCTCTTATTATGAAATAGTCCACCCACCTGTGGATCCACTCAAATGAGAAATTATTGATTGATTACCCTTTGGAGGGATTTGATTGCAATTTTTTTATCTTATTTGTAGACACATTCCACAAGCCTGTGCTACTCTGAAAGGTAAAATACACTCATCTTTTCCTCTTTGAGACTAATACTTTGTTAGGCTTTTACCTAGAACTTCCAAAACTAAATTTTTATTCTTTTCAGCTGGAGCATGGGATCGTAAATTGTTTTCTGGGAACGAACTTTATGGAAAGACATTAGCTATTCTTGGACTGGGTCGGATTGGTCGTGAAGTTGCTCTCCGAATGCAATCATTTGGAATGAAGGTATACACACACACATACATATGTACTTACATATTTTGTATTGTACTTGTAAATCAAAGGATGAGACAAGATCTTAATGATTTTCGGTCTTTTAGACAATTGGTTACGATCCAATAATTCCTGGCGAAGTAACTCGTGAATTTGGAGTAGAGGTGAGTTTGGACTGCACATTATATAATTGATTTACTATTATATGTAGTGACTACATATATACATAAATAACTTAACGTTCTGTTGTACTCCACAGTCCATGACCTTGGAAGAAATTTGGCCACAGGCTGACTACATCACCGTCCACACTCCCCTCATCCCACAAACAAAACGTAAGGGACATTATTTTGTTGTGCCCTCCTCTACTGTACTTAAGGGCCACTTTAAGGACCACAAAGGGATGTTTCATTTAATTATCTTCCTTTGCTCATTCCAGACTTGATCAATGACAGTGTGTTCATGAAATGCAAGAAGGGTGTCCGACTGGTCAATGTTGCTCGTGGTGGCATCATTGAAGAAGAGTCCCTCTTGAGAAACTTGAAGACAGGTCAATGTGGTGGGGCAGGTCTGGACGTGTTTGTTGAGGAACCACCCAAGAGTGAATACTACAAGTATGTTAAACAACAACAGAAGATTTACTTTATAATATCAAAGAGTCAACCTTTACAATGGGAAAATTGTTTGTTGACGGGTGTATAGAGAGCTTTTAAATCATCCCAAGATTGTCTGTACTCCTCATCTGGGTGCCAGTACGTCCGAGGCCCAATTACGGGTCGCCGAGGAGATAGGAGCTCAGTTTGCGGATTTTTTCAAGGTAATTACCAATTAAAGTTAACTTTTTAATTAAATTTTTGTTAAAGACGCTCATTTTCCTTTGTTTTCTTTACTAAATGTAAAGGGAACCGCCTTGGTCGGAGCTGTGAACGCCGGGTATGTTTACTAGTATTTTTTTCATTTTTTTAAAAGTAAAGTAAAAAGCACTGATTAATGTTTAAGTGCATCAGTAATAATCGATTCTTTTGTTGTGTAGAAATGCTGCAGATGCCTTATCAGGGTAATTTCAATACCATTTTGAGAAAAAGTAATTTTGAAGTTAAGTAAGTTGACTTTAAGTGTCGAATGAAATTTTCAGACCGAACAAACCATGGTACACACTTGCCAAAAGACTAGGCCTTGTCGCATCACTCACTGGAGACAATGCATCCGCATTCGACGTGAATGTTTTGGGTAAGGTCAACTACTAAGATTTCTCCAGTCATTATTTACAAAGGTTGATTACATGACTATTCTTTAATTAGATTCTTCCAACAAGAGTACCCTGGCTGTGAATGTCATCCCAGCAGCTGTCGTCGCCGGTATGAGATTACTTGTTGTTGTGTTTCTTGTTCGATAGCATTATGATTACTAAAGCTTTTTTCACTTTGACTGTGTCAGGTTACCTTGGTGGAGTCACAAAAGATGCCCGACTTAATATTCTCAATGCCCCTACACTGGCCAAACAAAAAAAAATTTCTCTCAATGCTGCCCGATCCCCTGCCGCTACATCCGGAAATGGTCTTAAGATAACTACTAAATTGGGCTCAACCACTTCTACCGTCGTCGGTAATTATTCAGTCACTGAAAGACCCACTTTCACTTTTCATTGAGAAGTTTTCAACAAACTATAACTTTGAATATTGGTATTATGTAGGCTACTTGGAAGGAGAAAATGGAATCCTCAGAAATATTGATGATAGGTAACTATCTAAACTATTAAATATAATAGTACTCCGTAGTCAGTTTGATGTGTACATTATTTCTCCTTTTAAAATCATTTTAGTGAGTTCCTGGGCGGGCTTCAACTAAACGGCACTCAGCTTTTCTTCAAAGTGGCAGGAAACAAGACAGTGTAAGCAGTAACATTATTTATTTGCGTAATAAATTATCCAATGACTGAATTATGTATACTGATAATAACTTTCTTTTGCATTTCAGTGGATTTGCTGCTGTTGAAGGTTATTTTACTCTTTTAAAAATGATTGTTTAAAATAATTTGTTCTAATCGATACTAATTTCCCTATTATTATATTCTACTATCACACAGAGGCATTGACCAAGGCTGGAGTGACTGCCACAGCTTTACAAAGGTCGACTTCGGGTAAAAACACATGGTACGTTGCGAGAGTGACGGGACCCTTGTCAGTGAACAACATCCCTGCCAGTGGTGACCTGTCATCACCTCAAGAATTAACCTTCTAAACTTCCATTAAATCATGTTTAAAAGCAATAAGAGAGTAACAATACTGAATAATTATCCTTATCATTGTTACGAAATAATCATTCTTGCTCTTTCAAAAACTATATAATCTTGTTATACACGTTAAATATATAAACTACAAAGATAGTTTTATTGTTGTTGCAAATTTGTACTACTTCTGTCTTTCGTTTACATGTGTACACCCTCCACATATATAAAACAAACAACACGAAAATTGGATTTGAGTAAAATATTCCTGCCCAAAATTCACAACAATGTATAGGTACTATACTAACAAGAATGTCTAATTGTAATGGTGAATCATTTTTCACATCATAATTTAGACACTAATCGTAAGGAAGGAAAACTGTATAAGACACTTTATACTTTTCATGGACATACAGTGGAAGACATATTTTTGAATATCGTTGCAAGATACTTATACTACATAGTAGGTAAAGCAACAAAAAGCCAGAATGACTACATATCAACTGTACAAATGATAATGAACCAAGAACGTCCATTAAGAGTTTCAATTTTGGTACTGGGTACGCAATTATATTATAATCCTAGACTGTAAGCGTAATTGTAACAACGATGGATATTTTGTTAAGGCATTTTAGTTTAGGAAACTCGGCAAAATCAAATACGATTTGTTTGATATATAATATTGTAAAGTGTAATCTCCTCAAAACTATAATTTTTCACAATATACGTCAATGTTCTGAAAAATCACAGAAGGATTCTCAAAGAGATTCAATAATAAACATATTAGAGATTCGATTAACGCTTTTCGTAGCTATAATTTCTTAAGCTATGCATGTAAATTACACACATATAGCTCATAATAGAAATTTCAACAAAATTTTTTGTTTTCGTCAAATAATGCATTATCATTTTTGGTCATTAGTACCGTAAAGAAGTCTTTGGTGTCACTTATTAAAATATCATTCATAGCATCATGAATAGTGGAATGGATTATTATGTATATGATTTCAATCTCAATCGATATAAAAGTACATATTGTATACGTGGTTCAATTCTACTTACATCAAAATTGCTCTGTAAGTTATTTAAAAAACTATTGCTATTTCTTTGTAGAAAATAGACAATTAAAGTTTGGCCTCTGTGTGTTGACAAGAATTTCACACTGGAATGCAGTAAAGGCACGTCATCACAATTGGTATGAAGGAGTTAGATTCTCTCATAGCTCAAGTCAGACTGACAACCATTCAACACGAACCGGACAGCATCCTTAAAAGTGGACATTAAATTTTCTCATTAATAATGAGTCATTATTGTACAATGTTAGACATATGTTTTTGTTAAAATGTAAAGTGTAATACCCGAATCCGAGACGGCAACGACAGCCAAAACTATTAGTTACAAAGTCAGGAATGTAGTTAAGGGCTAGTCAGTCGCTCCTTGGACAAATTAATCATAATTTGCCCGAATCGGAATCGGCGTAAAATTTTTATACAAGAACGAGTGACCAATGCGTTTTGGTCATCCCTGCCCGGCCA
>WJFB01003404.1:0-13328 GCA_009870185.1 Pygmarrhopalites habei | reverse complement strand
CCAAAAATTCCCCCCAAGAAGGGAAAATATCCCGAGATGGAGGAACAATTCCACTCTTCCCGCCAATTTTTACCTTCTTCCGGGGAAAATGACTTTAGCTTCTCCTGAAGTTTCCCGTCTAAGTTCCACTCCTCCAGGCAAAATTTTGCCGTTTTCCGAGGAAACTTTCCCTTCTGTTCTAAGAGTGTATCGTGCAAAGAAAACATGCAGCACTTGTAATATT
This sequence comes from Pygmarrhopalites habei, assembly GCA_009870185.1. Lineage (NCBI taxonomy): Eukaryota > Metazoa > Arthropoda > Collembola > Symphypleona > Arrhopalitidae > Pygmarrhopalites > Pygmarrhopalites habei. Next base: position 13,105 of record WJFB01003404.1, on the reverse strand, counting down.
TTCTAGGGCAATTGGAGACACACTATCCGATCACATTAATTTCCGGATCCCACCGACAATGTTCCGAATCGTGAGGGTAGTTCGGATAGGACGTGTACTTCGTATCATTAAGGTGCTGACGAGGTCTTTTTGGAACACACTCCCAATTTCCATTTTTATAAATAAATTATTTTTAACATTTTTAAAAAATAAACTTTTAGTATTTACTAACAAAAACTTCTTATTTTTACTTGTAGGCAGCCAAAGGAATTCGAAAACTCCTTTTTGCATTGGTCGTTTCACTCCCAGCTTTATTCAATATTAGTGCCCTTTTAGCTCTCATCACATTTATCTACGCCATTTTGGGCATGGCACTCTTTGGCCGTATAGCCAAAAATCGTGCTATTGATGGGGTCTTCAATTTTGAAACTTTTATGCGAAGTTGTCTTGTCCTTTTGAGGTAAGCTCAATTGTTTTTTAAAAAAAATATTTCTTTTGTAATCAGAATTTTAGCTATAATTCTCTACTTTTGTGGAATGGAAACAGAATAATGACGTCAGCTGGTTGGAATGACATTCTATTTGCCATGACTGAAGAGATCCCAGTTTGTGGGACTTATCGGACAGTCAAATGTGGTCAAGAGGGTGAAGGGGAGTGTGCAAATTTGGCTCTTGTTGTCATTTACATTGTGACTTACATCATAATTAATTATCACATAGTCATCAATATGTACATTGCAATCATTCTCGAGAATTTTGTGGAGGTAATTGTACAGAGTTTTGAAAATTACACTACCTAATAGGTTTTATACTGTAATAATTAGCTATAACCCAATTGGGATAGGCAAATACAGAGGAGGAAGTTGGGGTTGTAGATGATGACTTTGAGATGTTCTACACCAGGTGGGGAAGGTACTGTGAATTATTCATTACTACAAAATTTTGATTGTTGCTAACAAAATAGGTACATACACTCTTACAATAGAAGGGAAAGTTTCCCAGTAAAAGGGTAAACGTTTGCCCGGAGGAGTGCAACTTATACGGGAAACTTGAGGAGAAGGCAAAGTCATTTTCCCCGGAAGAACGTAAAAAATGGCGGGAAGAGTGGAATTGTTCCTCAATCTCGGGATATTTTCCCTTCTTCGGGGGAATTTTTGCACTCCTCCGGGGATTCCTTCTTTTCCCGGGGAGAATTTTTACCTGCTGAAGGGAATACTTTCCCTCATTCCCTATAAAATCCACTTTCCACCCAACATTTTTCCTTCTATTTTAAGAGTGTAAAATTTAGAAATAGTGAAGAGTTGCAGAGTTGAAAGACTTTCAATGAAAGTGGATGTGTACGAGAAAATTGGTTGGCTATATTTATTAACCAACGAAACAGTTGATAAGAGACATTCATAGCTCGAACTACAGATTTTACTAAGAGAGGATTATTTTTAAAATCTTTTAAAAAACAGAAATAATATTATTATTAGAAATGCCTCCTAATTTTAATTACTTTGTAAGTAAATATTTTACTGTAGACTATTCGTCTAACTTTAAGGTACGACCCTCAAGCTACACAATTCATCGATTTCTCCCAACTTTCTGAATTTATTGGAAGCCTGGATAAACCACTTGGAATTCCAAAACCAAATATTGTTGCCATCGTCGCATTCAATTTACCCATTGCAAGGGGGAATAAAATCCATTGTCTTGACATTATCCATGCCCTAGTAAAACATGTTTTGGGACGAATAGAGGACACAGCTGAACTTCGGAAGGTTAAATTACTAATTACTAATATTTTGATTCATTCTCTTTTGACATCCTAATTTTAAAAATAATTAATAAAGTGTCTCCTCCTGGATTTCTTATATTGTTGTATGTAAATAGTTGCAAGATGAAATGGAACACAAATTTCGGAAAGCCTTCCCTACTCGGAAATCCCTAGACATTGTGTCTACAACCCGGGTTTGGAAAATACAACATAATGCAGCGATTGTGATCCAACGGGCTTGGAGAGCTTACATGGCTCGTAAACGAGTCACGCATGAAATGAATAAATCTCATCAATCAATCAATGATAAAAAGACTCTTCTCACCACTCATCATCGTCAACATCATCGTCGGTTCACTCTAGCTCAAATGGAGAATATCCTGCATTTGGGTACCTTTCGCCATGACAAAAAGAAGAAGAGGGGTGGAGGTGTTAGTCGATATTAAAATATGATTTTGACAAACAAAATTTTGACTTGTATAATTAAATAAAATGTTATTGTTCTTTTCATCAATTCCAATTTCTGAGTAAACTTGAAGCCTTAAGTACTTAATGAGAAATTTAATAGTATTAAAATATTTTCCCCTCTCTCCAGATATCTCTATAAGGTCAGGCTGTTTACACACTCCTTGACCAAACTGACAGTTTGTGTCAAAGGGCATCTGCTCTCTATCCAATTTATGCTTTCAATCAACTACTTTTACTCATGACTCATGAGTCATGGCACATTATGGACAGGACTCGTGACGCGCGGGAAAGTACATCAATTGCACTTGAATCCACATTTCAAAAAAAAACCCTTATGACTACATCCACCCGTTTGTGTGTGTCACAAGTACGAATTTTTCCTGTCCATTTTGTAGTGTCATTTAACAGTGTTTGAGTAGGGAGGCTTGGACAAGTGGAGAGCGAAATAGGACTCAGATTAATACCATATGAAAACGAAATTATTTTTAGTAGCTTCGCAATTATTCCACTGATTACAGTGTTTTTCTGTGATAACGTTTTCCTTCACACTCTGAGGCCTCTGACTCATTTTGGATTCGTGTGTGTGTGCCATTGCTGACACAATTTGTAGATAACTATATAAATAAATCCGCCTTCATTTCAATTGGAATATCCAGTGGAGAAGCCAGCCTCGGTTTTTCAAAAATCATTTCTTGTGCTTGACTGAGGGAAACGGAAAGAATGGAGGATTTAGTTCCCCTCATAAATAAACTTCAAGAATTGGCCAGTCTGAGTGGTCAACTGGACATTAATGACTTAAATTTACCCCAAATTGTTGTTGTGGGTGATCAGGTAAGATTTTGCCAGAGAAAACTGTGGACTCTCCAATTCTGTCCAATTTATTCCATTCCAATTAAATGATGTCCTCTCATGAGTTTCAAAAAGGCAGATTTAACTATTAAGCTGAAATAATTTCTTTCTGTTTAGAGTGCGGGGAAAAGTTCTGTCCTTGAAGGATTGATCAAGCGGTCTATTTTACCCCGAGGCAGTGGAATGGTCACGAAATGTCCAGTCTTCATCTAAAATTTGGATTCCAAATGCACAACACAATGGGTAAAAAGACGTTTGAAAATGTGGACCATAAAATGAGATAGAAATTTCAGTTTTATCTATAAACTAATTGTGTAGAAGGTGCAGAATACTGTGAATTTACACACAAACCGGGGGTCAAGTACACGACAAGAAAACATGACTTGGCACGACAAGAAATTGAAAATGAAGTACGAAGACTCACTGGTGGGAGAAAATTGATTTTGAAAGAGTCAATTGTACTCAAAATATATTCTCCAATAGTTTCCAACTTGACTGTAGTCGACTTGCCCCAACAGTGAGTTCATTCTAACAACTAACACTATTTAATTGACTACGAAATTCATCAGGTAAATTACATAATAAAAATAAATTGACTTTGATTTTTGACACTACAGAATACGTTTATCGAAGTAGCCCAAGAACAGATTGCCCGAATTGGTGGGACATCCGGTCCAGCCACAAAACTCCCTGAATTTATTCAAATAAAATTACTTGGTATTATCCAAGACTCTTTAAAAGGACATCCGTTTCCAAATCTTGCGTCAGCCATTCATTCCGAGACAACTGAACTTGTCAATCTTTGTTATGAAAAACTTTTACAACTTTTGACAACCCACGTCCACATGGAGTACAGTCTAGTAGACTTGGCGAATGCCCAATTTGACAAACAAAAACAAGTCTTCACAAATCAAGTTAGGTGTGCGAATGACACAGTCAGTACAATCTTCCTTACGTAAGGGAAATAGCAAACTTTGTCTTTGTCACCTGCAATTCAGTCTCAATCCTTGAAGTCTAGTCATGAGTAATAGAAATTTAACTGGCTGGACTGTTTTTTTATAAATATCTGTGATTTTTAGGATTTTTCAGTACTTTGATCAGATTTTTCAGTGAATTTATATGATTTTCCAGTGGCAAAAAGGTAAAAAATTTTACCCCTGGTGGAATTCGAGCTCAGGTTTAATACAGATTTTTTGGTCATGAAGGATTTTTACCACGTCCACTACGTCAAAGATTGTTCTGACCTCTCGTTTGACCTTTTTGAGGTACTTTATGAAATGATCTCTGCTGTTGACGCCTGTCCAAATTTTCTTAGAGGTAGAGAAGATGCCCAACAACTTCGTCCTTTGCATGACAGCAACATTTTCAAACTTCTGACCTATGGGTGTCAGGAAAACCGGTTGGTTGTCAGACAGATGTTTAGCTACGGAAAATGCTGCTGTCATGTACATGGTAATGGTGTTAGCCATCTGTCCCAGTGGAAAGTATAACCAAATTTTACTACGTACCAGTGTCAGAAATAGGGCACCCAATATTTGTTTATCAAAGGGGAATTTTCTGAGAATCGAAATTTTTTTCGAAAATTGTCTCAAATTTCTTTCAAAAAGAGTCCAATTTAAATTTTTTTTAAATTGGGCATAAAAATGGCCTTTTTGGGGAAGCGAAAAGGGACTTTGGCTACGTACGAATGAAAAGAGACGATATACCAGTATGTGCACCTAGTTAACATGCTATAATTTCCACTGAGCCCTCTTCTCTGCCTCTCTAAATTTTTTCAAAGGTTTTGGGGTCAGGGGCCCTCAGACAGAGGGTAATCGGGAGAGGTCTGGTTGCAGAGTATCTCATAGGGTTAATTGCAAAGCCCAAAAAATCGTAACACGCCCAGATATAGTCCCGAATACAATTTTTGAAACGTCAGGTAGGCCCAATGCAAATCAAAGGCCCTTTTGTTTCTAGGCTACATTTATTGCAAATTATAAGTTAAAGGGAATTTTGTGGGCCCAGTGATTTAAAGTGCACATTTTACGGACTTCAGACACATTCCACATGTAGTGTGTCCAGCCTGTTTACACTACTGAGGCCTCGGGGCCCCTGCAGGACAGAGGGCCCCGGGGGCGATCGCCCCCTAGCCCCCCGGGCCAATCCGCCTCTGATCCAAGTTGACTTCACAGCATCACGGTTGTTCACGTTGAAATGACGATTTCAGGGTACGAAATACGCCATTTGAACGATAATTCGAAATTTCCGGACAAATTTGAACGACATTTGAACGAACTTCTGAAAAAAATTATGAATTTGAACGATAATTTGAACGCAATTTTTGATTTTGACGCCTTTGTAGTACATTGTGTGAACGAAGCAGAACGAAATGAATTTTTTTTCGAACGAAACGACACTTGAACGGAACCTGAACAACCGAATACCTCCCCGTGGAGATCACTTCTGGCCCTCATACACACACTTCCTTACTCACCTACAATTCCACACCAACAGTTATAAATAAAGTCTCGATCAGACATGAAAAAAACGGACTCAACGCATTTACAAAATATTGAAAATGATATGAAATCTCATCGGTTCATTTAAGAATTTACCTTGATGATCCCTTTGTACGCGTTTGTGAGGATGAGTCCCATTAACAACCAAGGTCCCAAAACGAGTCTGAAGGTCATTCGAAAAGTGAAGCAGCCTGTGTTTATTTTATCGCTATGCGGCTCTTCTTCATCGCACTGTTCAATCAATACTTTTGAAATCCACCACAAAGTAGAATAGAATAGTTTTCGATACATTTCTCACGCCCCTTTTGTCCATTCGGTCATTACCATAAGAAAGGCAAAAATACCCAACGACAATAATAAAGCCAAACCGAAAATGGTACTACCAATCGTGATCCAAACTTGGAATTGAAAAGGTATGAAGAAAATACTTATCCATGACTGTACCACTTCCACTCCGTCTACAGTAATAAATTTAAATGTGTTCGTACGTCCAAGCATGAATTTTTGTATACTGGTCGGTTTGTTGTCGGCATTGTAAAACAATTTATATAATTAATATGGGGTCTTATAAACTGAGGAGGGTAGAATTAAAACGACGTATGGGCACATGGTCCTCACGTAATTTTCACAAAATTTGTTATATATTTAATATGTGGTTCAACTGAAACTTTACAGTGTTATTTATTCATTTGAAAACAATTTTTTCTGCATTTATCAATTCCACTCGAGATAACTCTTTACATCCAACAATCTAAGAATTATTATTACGCAGCAATGTCAAAATCTCTGCTAAAGCACTGCACACCACCAAAAAAGTTCCACAAACAGCCAATCGAAACACGAGCCCAATGTCTGAACTGTCAAACCCAAGCGGTAGAAATCCTTGAACTTTTTCATCAACAGCCAACACACCATACTCCTTCCTTTCCACTTTTTCATCCTGAATTTTGTTCCATTTGTCCCACAGCCCGAAAATCCCTGACCGTAGCAATCCAGCCATTCTCCTTGGTACCAAATTTAAATCTCCCTCCCTCATCAATTTCGGTTCAATGAAACCGTACACCCCATCCGATTTTGAAAATAAATCTTTCATTCCCCGATTATGAGCAAATTTCAACTTCCTTTGGATCCTCATAGCTCTCTTGAAGAAATTCCAGTACAATTCAAATTCCCCGCTCTTCACAATGAATACCAATACTGAGCTCCACAATCTTTTAAAAATCATCTCCATCAATTTATCGCCACACGTGACTCTCATCCTCCTAAGAATTATTGAAGCTGCATTAAATTTTTTGCAGTCTCCCGCCATCCGTTTTGGACTAGTGTCGTCGGTACACAAAGATGGCGCGAAATGCCACCTCAACTCTTTTAGCATGTCCGATTCATTCCTTCTCCTCAAATAATTAGCACAATTAGCTATACAGTTAAGTTCAAAATTTATAAAAATCGGAGAAAATCCCTTTGCAAATTCAGCAGACTTTAAAGCATCCTTCATAATTCTACCACTCTCATAATAATTTTCAACCAACTCATCTTTTTCCGACCTCTGACACGGCAAACCTAGTTGGGCAACAAAAATGACCTGTTGACCCGAGGTCAAATTGAACTGGGTCAGATGGGTCCAATTCGTACTGAATGCGAATGACACAACATACTCAGAAGAAAATATCCCTCGATAGACATTAGTAATGACTAAACTTGAGACTAACCAAATTAGCAATACCATTTTGCACATGCGCAGAACCAAGCCACCGCGACCGCCGAATTTTGAATTGCTGCTCTCCCGCGCACGCGCAGACCAAGGTTCCTTTTGATCAAATTGCTCTAGCAGCAGTGCACTCAACCAAAGACTTGTACCAATCAAAAGGCTCACTAATGACGTTGACCTTTTGTTGACCTGACCCACACTTGACCTTTCTGATGTCAGCCATGCAATACAAGCCAGCGCAATGATCGTAAGAATGACGATTCCTACCAAGAAGAACCAGACGGTCTGTGCGTAAGGTGTAAAATATATCCCTAAAGACCACGACTGACCGACATGACTACTAGCGACATCTTTAGTCGTAATGAAATTGAATGTCGTTTCTTGACCAGTCAGAAATGTGAATTGCATAGTACTCTTGAATTCAACTGAACGACTCAAGGTAGTAGCTTCAAATTTGTACAAAGAAGTGATAGAAGAGCGCACATCATGATTCACATTTTTTGAATTCAAATGATGGCGGGAGCAATTGAGACATTCGAGAAGGATCAAAGCTACTGATTCATCCAGTGATAGAGCGTTCTGGCTATTTATATTTTTGGCGGCAAAGGGAGATTTGAGTAGAATGGTATGCCTGCAGTCCAACGGATGTTTGTAGGGCGACCAAGGGATGTTTCTCCCGCCATCTACTGCCTTTGTGTGGCAGTGTAGCATTTGTGCATAGCAACCCTTGTTAGCCTTCTGTGGACATGTAAATTTGTTAATTAGCTCTTCAGTTTTGTAGTCTGTGGTGTGGGCAGTACAGGGGAAACAGATGTGTATGCCATCTGTGATAATTAATTCTCTGGTTTTGTTCTTCTGATTGTGAAGCCGTGGATTCCGCGCAGTTGCGATTGTACTATCAGAAGAGTCAAATTCCCACCTCAAAAGAAATTGAGGCGGTTCGTACAAGAAACCGAATGCTGTGCTAGCAAAGTAACTCGATTTGTTTAGAGCTTCTTGTCCATGACCAAGGACAAATACGGCGTGGTTTCGGCAGGCTGTGTAAACCTGGATGGATGCGATGTAACTGGAACTTTTTGACAGGAATTCAGCGTCAGGTTGATTTTGGGCAGACCAAATTATAAAGGATACTCGGAAGTGGGTGTGTTTAAGGACACTCAGTTTTGACACTAAGGACGGTTTGTTGGGAAATGGTTTCTCTAAGACAGAATCGCGTATGACAGGGATTTCTCCATTTTGTAATTGTGGTGAAGTGATAAGCGTAGAAGATGAAGGGTAAAGGGTTATGTGATGAATGAAATAATTTGAAAGTGTGGACAGGAAAGATGGAATGTGGATTGGAGAGGGGTAGTAATTAATGGAGATTTGAGGAGTTGGAAGAGACAATGCATGGCAGTAGCTGGTGAGGTGGGCGAAGAATAGTAAAGAGAAAAGGAGAGTTTTGGAAAATTGTGTGTGTGTGTGGAACTGCTGATTCATTTAAAATATGTGTGTGAACTTATTTGGTGGTAGAAAATTGGAACTCTTCCTTCCATGTTGGACAAACCTGACGGGGAAAGATGGCATGAGAAAATAAATTGAAAAATGGATAGTCAATGGTCGCTCTATTCTGTTCCCGTTGGCTCAAAATGTAATCAACCAAAGTCGGGTCCACTTCTGACACACGCCATACACCTCACTCTCTGTACCACCCACACTTGAAGATAGGAATCTCATTTCTGAATTTCTTGCTGTTGACATTTGATTCAAAAGTTTCCAATCAAAAATGTTTATTCAAAAGCAATCAGCGGTTATTGGTGGGTGGAGAATATGACAACTCAGGAGGGTAGAATAAAAAGGATGTGTGCCAACACGTGTGTGTGTATTGAGTCATTGAGTTTCCAACAATTGAATCGCGTTTCGTTACCGTGCCCTCTAATTATTCACAAGAATCGTGGTAGTGTATGTGTATTGAAGCGAGCGGTGTGGGCGTAGCAAGGGGCGAGCTTGTGCACTCAAGGGCCATGTGCCCGGTGCCGGTAAGTCCTTTTGGTGGTAATCTCCGGGTGTTACTAAAATCCACTGAGGGTATCGAGCCTCGATAATCGAGGGTACCCAGGAGTCCTGGGCCAGGACACTTAGGCACCGATACCGTGAAACCTTGAAAGTTTTCTGGGTGCCTTATAGGTGCCCTTAAAGGATTTTAATAAGACCCCTTATCTTCTGAATTTTTGTCAAACTGCTTGGTAAGATTAAGTAACAAGGGTTTTTATTTGAGTGATTTATTGATAATCAGTAGTCAATCTTTAAACTCCATTATTTTCATCGGCCTTACAAGGACATTTACATTTCTTAACGTTCTTCCAAAAATTGACATCCTTTGAAGTCGGGGTTACAAATATGAGGGACAACCACCCAATAAAAACGATGGCTAGAATCCACCAAGAATTAAAATTGTACGGATAGGGGTCACTAGTTGTGTAGCCAGTGGCAAGAATCGCTTCGAAGACGGCGGTAAAAATCAATCCACCTCCGACACCTGCACACACACAAAAAAATTGTTTCGAAAAATTAAAAAATTACGTTCTCTACAAGAATATTAAATTCAGCTTTTCAATTAAATTTTTTCTGAAAAAGGTTCCAGGATTTAAATTTTGACCTGCGACACTCCACCCAGAAACTTGGATCCCTTGTAGAGTTGCCACATTCTCCGCTCCAAAAAGATCAGTCAGAATGGCTGGAATCATAGTACAAATCCCACCATAGCAAGCCGTTGAAATCAACATTATTGCTACAAACAGGGGATAGATGGCGTGGGTAGTGGCGGTTGAAAACAGAGCGAGAGCTACCAACTGAATTGTTATCATAACCATAAAGCTATTCTTTCTCCCAAAAAAGTCTGAAATGGAAGAGAGAATGAGTCTCCCACCCAAATTGAAACCACCATTAATGGCCACAATAGTAGAAGCAGCGGCTGGTGTCACGTGGAAGATATCCGTCAGCATGTTTGAAAGGCGGGAGATTGCGCAAAGACCAAACATGACGCCACTAATAAATCCTATGTAAATCAGGCGGAAGTCTTTCGACACTAGAGCGTCCAGTAGCTCAATTTTCTTTGGTGCTGACGACGATTCCGGCGGCGACACTGGGGAATCATAATTCTTGTTCATGTCAATAGTGTCGTCTGATGGGGGAACAGGAGTGAAATCTGGTGGTGTTCTTAGAATCATTGAACCAATACTCATAATAAAGAAGTAAACGATGCCAAGGATTAGGAAGGTCAATGGCGGTTGTACCAGGTCAATTAAGATTATTTGAATTTTGGCAAGGGCAATAGAACCAACGCCAAATCCAGAAAGGGCAACGCCACTTGCTAGACCACGGCGATCTGGGAACCATTTTTGGAGGACGGAAATTGGACTGTGGACAAAAAGATTTCATTTTCAATGCGGAGAAGAAAGCAGCATTTTCTTTGTTTTGTTGTAAAAAAACCTGATGTAACAAAGACCAACACCAAACCCGCCAATGAGGCCGTAGGCAATGAAAACGAGCCAAATTTGTTTGAGATACAAAGCTAGGGCTGAGAGGATGTGACCCGAACAGAATAAAATTGTGCCAAGCATGCAAGCCACTTTCGGACCTAGAATTTTTGAAAAAAAATAATCATTGTGGTACATCATGTACACTCTTACAGAAGGGAAAGTTTCCCCGGAAGATGGTAAAATTTTGCCCGGAGGAGTGCAACTTATACGGGAAACTTCAGGAGAAGGTCAAGTCATTTTCCCAAGCAGAACGTAAAAATTGGGGAGAAGAGTGGAATTGTCCCTCCATCTCGGGATATTTTCCCTTCTTGGGAGGAATTTGTGGACTCCTCCGGGGAAACCAGTTTCCTTCTTTTCCCGGAGAGAATTTGTACCTTCTGAAGGGAAACTTTCCCTCATTCCGTGGGAAATCCACTTTCCACCCAACATTTTTCCTTCCATTTTAAGAGTGTACCTTACATGGAAGTTGGAAGTAGGAGTAGCTGTGATTTTCATGTGGAGGGGATATTAAAATATTTACCACGTCGTTCCATCCAAGGACCAAGGACACAGGTACACATCCCCATACTTCCACAGGCAATGTAGAAAGTGATGGGAGCCAAGTTTCGAATCTCACCAAAGATGTGCATCTCTATAGGTTTATTAAGAACACTGAATGCATACAGACTTCCAAGGCAGAATTGAAGGGATACAGCAGCTGGCATTGTGAACCATCGATTAAATCGTATTAATTTCCAACATGGTATAAGCCATTTGTCTCTCTCCAGTTCTTTCTGACTCTTCGGTTTTGTCTCCGTTACCCTGTGGGGAAACCGGGGGAAACCAAACTTTAGTTTTCAATTACTACAAATCAGGATGGTAGAACCAAAACGTCGTATCGGTACGTGGCGCCTTAATACGCCCGCTCGCTTGCTTCTATACACACACACGGGCATTCTGATGATACGTTTTGGTTCTACCCGCCAGAAATAAGACGATGGATTGGAGAAAATAGTGAATATTCCGCCCTTGTTTAACTCCATGTATTATTACTTGTAGTGATTGAGAACCAGTTGAAACAAACAATTTGTGGACGCCTCCTCCTCTTTCTCCATCTTGGCTTTCAGCTGACCATCTTCTAACAATAAGCAAGGAAAAAAACGTTTAGGCATTCAGCAGAAATTTAAAAAAATTCCAGCATATCAAAACCTATTAATTTTAATACATCCAATTATTGGATTCCAATAGCACAACACCCTGTAAACTTTCATACACACACACACACACACCTGTATCCGATTGGTCCGCAGGTTGAGCCATGTCTGGAAAGAATGTGGAGGATTCACAATTTTTGATATATTCCTAAGTTAAATTCCGTGAAAACTCCTTAAACGTGTTCAAGTGTGAATTACTGCGCTGGACACAGAAGAAACCATTTCAGTAGAGAGGTAACGTGTGAATAAATATTACAATATTTTTGTGAATAATCTAGTCATAAACAAGCTCTGAGCTTGTTTAGTCAGGCAGGGTTTTTCGCGTCCAAAAATTGCGTAACTGCTCACTCAAGTGTTGTTGATAAATGGAGGTCCTTCAAAAATTAATCGATTATGAGGCCACCCAAGTTGCAACAACAAATTCTTGCAAACTATGCTCTCCCTTCAGTAATCAGTATCATGCCAATACTTCAATGTTGTTGGGATTTCTTCATGTGGATGGTGTCAACAGCCCTCAATACTCAAGAGTCCATATTATTATGGCGTTGAAAAGGCGGCTCCAGTAAAAGGCTCACCCAAATAATCAAAAAGATTCCATCTGGCCATCCTAAGATAACCACAACCAATTACAGATGTAGAGAGTTTGTTTATCCACAGTTATTTTTGAAAACTGGAGTGACTGGTCTCTTCAAGAGACCCTCTCGTTCCAAAATAACTCTATGACATACAGGTCATATTAAATTCAATTAAAAATTGAATAGAAAAGTAATTTACTCGAAAACACAAAAATTCCCTGGAGCTTCTATGTTCGAAGTAAACAAGGAGGAGGAAACCACCATTCAGCTCAGCTCCATTTCATCATTTTCAAACTAAATTGGACTTGAGTGCATATATATTAAAAGGTGTCATATTGATAGAATGTGTGTACACTCTTAAAATATAGAAGAAGAAATGTTGGGTGGAAAGGGAAAGTGGATTTTCCAGGGAATGAGGGAAAGTTTCCCTTCAGAAGGTAAAAATTCTGGACGGGAAAAGAAGGAAACTGGTTTCCCCGGAGGAGTTCACAAATTCCCCCCAAGAACGGAAAATATCCCGAGATGGAGGGACAATTCCACTCTTCCCCCCAATTTT
>WJFB01003403.1:0-13335 GCA_009870185.1 Pygmarrhopalites habei | reverse complement strand
AAAACAATGTAATCAACTAGTTTGTATCTTCATGCTAAAAGAGAGCGAGACTCGTTAGGCCGTTCATTCAGTATGTAAAGTATTACAAATTCTGTAGAAGTTGTGTACTGGAGAAAGTAAAACAAGTGTTTTAACTAGCATCGTTGTCTTTGTTATTTTCCTCCCATTATGTCTGTCACTTTGTATCTTTTATCTATGTTTCTAGTGCAGAGCAAGTGTGTATTTACCAAATTTTAGAAAAATCTCGGTTTTGTTTTTGTACGCAATCAATTATTGTAAGGAAAGTCTGTCACAAAAAAAACTTTCTCTTATCTAATGTATTTGTAGTATACAAAATCATGGCACAATCAATTCAATTGCTGTGAAATTAATGTGTGTGGAGTCAACTATAATAATTGTGGTTTGTGGTGTTTAAAGTACAATTTTCTTTTTTGAACAATTCCATTTTTCATACATTCTATAATTATACATTTCATTTGAATCATATTGTTGTATACAGTTTTTTGTTTGTTTTTTACAAGCGTCAAGTTTTTGTAAATTAATTTTTTTCGTAAAAATAATGATTAATTCCATATAGTTAGAAATGATTAAATCAGTCCTGAGATTGGCTCAAAATGAAGAAAAAAAAACTACATTATGCTTATTTTAAAAATGTATTTTCAGTGAAAGGATTTTGTACGTTGGTTTACTAGTTTTGCGAGAAATTAATTGTTATTTTGTAAATTAATTCTATTGAGAGTTGGTAGATTCTAAGATGATGTTATATATTTGTATTCTAAGATTTCGATGTATTTATAAGTTGATGGGTGGATTTGTGAGCTATTACTGATATTGAGAAAAACTATTTTTTGTATTTCAAACGAAGAGAGAAAATAAAAGTGTAAAATTGTGGACATATCTGTCATTTTCAAATGGAGATGGAGGAAAACTGTGAAAGTGAAAATTTGCTTTCTCCTCTGTTTAACGAAACTCTGGAATTTTCAGTGTGAACTGTGTATGTGTTTGTGATTTATAGCAGTTATCAGTTTTTTGTGAACTTTCACAAAGTGAAAGTTTTTTACGATTTAAGTGAGTGAAAGTGTCAATTAATCTGAGCATTCCGTTGTCAATTTTCGCAAAAGGCAACTAACAATAAGACTGAGTGTATTAAGAGTTGGACGGTCCTTAATATAATTTCCATGTTTAGGACAACCACTTTTTCAAAGATAATAGTTATAAAATGGAAACATCGACAAAAAAAATTTTTTTAGAAATTTGAGTTGTAAGCTTTTTTCTCTCTATCCTATGTTATTATTTGGCTTTTAAAAGTGTATTTTTTTGGACAGACAAAGACACATTAATTTAGCACAAGCCTTATTCCTTGCTTGTTAAAGAGTATAGTATTAATATCTCCTTTAAAGAGAAGAAATTACATTGAACGGACAGTCTAAAAGGCTATATTTTATAGTATTTATAGTCATTGTGGCTAAGACATCTTTTTTCTATAGGCAAAAATTGACTTTACATTATATTTATTTTTATAGAAAAGATAAAAGACGAAACATCACAAGATTCCCTACATTTGGATTACTACAGAATACGTAGTACTACTTATTGCCTTATTTTTTTGCCAGTGACATTTTCTGTGTCACAGATTGGACGAATCCATTTTTAGTAAGGTCTTCATTTTGAGGGCCGAAGAGAAACAACAAATTCTTGTATGAAGCATTTTTTCATAATTTCCTTGTCCTGGTAAGTTTTACTTCCGAATTGCGTTGCTCCCTTGGTTAGACTGTCCTTATTGTTGTTTTTAATTAAAGAAGATGTAGAATAGAATATGAAGTTGAGAGAGATGAGTTGACTTTTTTTCAAATTTTTCAGAGAAAAATCTTTCCTAAGTTTTAAATTACTATTACACTTAATACATCGTTTCATACTACACAGAGTCTTTTCTATAGAAATAGAGCCATGCGAAAGCCACACAGTTTTTTTTCTCCCGTTCATTCTGGTTATTAAGCGTTAAACTTGTACATTGTTGTATATATATTATATTATTGCTTTCTTCTTCATCTTCATGAATTGTGTGAATGTGTACTACTCGTTTTTGACATAAGTCTGTTCTAACACACGTTGTAGTACAAGTTACTTGCAGTTATTACTTATATTTTAAACACTTTTTATGTACACATTATTTTAAAAAGTATATGGTATAACATAATATATATATATATATATTAAATATATTGTATAGTACTACTCAATGAAGCACTGGCAAAACAAAAAAAAGAATTATGTGTGAGGCTATACAATTTGAACACAAGATTCAAAATCACGAGTTTCTGTCAGAGTTTTCTTCACCCTCAGTGCTGTCAGCCGAACTTGGGGAGATTGGTGCCAACATTCGTTGATTATCTTTGAAAGCTCACGCAACAACTGTCAAGGAGAGAGAAAAACAACAAGTCCATACATAAATAATGGAGTTACATACACATTTCTTGTTGTAAAAACTCGTAAATATTTATATATCCAAAATATTATGGAGTCAAAGAGAGAGAGAGAGATTGCATGGAAATCCTCGGTGTAGAATTATTTATAATAAATCTTTACAGTTTGATTCCAATCAGGATCTCCACACAATCATAATAATATTATTAGATTTCTTAATATGTGGGAGAAACTCACCCTAGATTTATTCCACCGGGCCGGTATCTCAGGCCTGACTCCCCCATCACAAACTACTTTCTTCATGTCATCGAATGATGGGTCGGAGGGGACACGATCGTAGAATGGAATCGCGTACTCTTCACATTCATACTTTTCACTCCCTGACTCTGTCATACATCTGTACAAAAAAATGTGAAGGAAAATTTTGATTATTTGAAAAATTCCAAAGAATAAATTAAAGAAGATGAATAGCTGTAGTCCCGTTGTCACACCTCAATTTAACTCTAAGAATATTAAGAGAAAGAAGAAAAATGTACGCTCCTCTGACTATCAAGTCACAAAAAATATTTCACAATATTTTGCAATTAGCGTCAAAAGATAAAAGTCAGTTTTACTCTCTCTACAAACACAGTTCATTAGAAAGGTAGATAAGAAAAGGCACTTTTTTCAGAGATAAATATAATTAATAGTCTTCAAAAATTTGTCACGTTCATTTCACAATAATTTGTCTTATTTTGTAATCTTGTCTGAATTAGCTGTAGGTTATTCAATTAAAGGTATGATTGTGCAATCCTGTTACATGGACTTCATACTCGTTATACAATAATATACTATTTTGAGTATTCTCAAAAAGTTTTACATAAAAAGGTTTAGTACATAAAGAGATTCTATAGAGGAGAGAGAGAGTATCAATTTTTGTCCATTAAAAAGAAATTAAGACAACAGCTTCATTTTTGCGTATCAAACGTACCATAAGTGAAAAGAGATAAAAATGGGGAGAGGGAGAAGAGAAAATTGAGACTGACCTTCGACCAATCTCCCATAGGATGAGAGCAAATGAGTACATATCAGCTTGTTTGTAAGCCTCGAACCATTGCATTTTCATAGTGTCATCTAATAGCTCGGGTGCCATGTAGCGTATGCTCCCCTGCTTCACATTTGGAATACAGTCCACTTCTTTCTCACCACTGTAATCAAAAGAGAGACATAGAATTAATTCATGTTATAAATATTTACTGTACAGATCATAGTCAAGTGTTTCAACATAAGGGGCATGATGTCAATTCGTGGAGATTCGAAAAATTACGTATATTGGGAACACTGTGACTCAATATAATTTTGTATTTCTGTTCTATGTCCTCGATCATCATAAATAATGTTTGTCATTAAAAGGAACAAAATTTCACATAAAATAAATGGACAAGATTCATCCTGATCTTAGTACGTATATAACCATTATTTTTGATAAATAAATTTAAGAACACATAACTGATATGTGTACATGGAACATGACTCTGTTCCTCTATTACTAAAATTCGGAACGAAAATAACACAACTACAGTGTACTGACCAAGTCAACTTTTTGAGATCAAGATTATTTTTCTTGAAAGAATGAGGCTTTCTTGCTTCGTCATTTATCAAAAAACAAGATGAGAAGTTTAACAACACACATATTTAGCATATATTAATTAGTATTATGTAGCTCAGAGCAAAAAAAACAACTTGGTAATATTGACAACTTGATCTTTCGTCACTTTGTTACTCTGACTCCTCCCTCTTTCACAAATCTCTTTGAGTTTAATACGATCTTGCCCAGATGAAAAATATGATGTTATGTACTCAAATTAATCTGACACTTACCTCACTGAACAAACTGCAAGACCAAAGTCTGCTATACAAGCCTCTCCATTACTTTTGACCAAAATATTTTTACTCTTCAAGTCACGATGAGCAATCCCTGGTTTGTAAGGTTTCCCTTCAACTTCCAAATGTAAATGACAAAGTCCTGCCACGGCTGAAAGGACTAATCTAATTGCTTCACCTAATTTTCAAACAACAACAAAATAAGCATTAATTCACATTATTCCTATAAGCACAACTGTAATTTTAATTTATGTTTTAGAATTTTTGATGTTACACACCTTCTGTCAAAGCGTGTTTTTGAAGATAGTCGTAGAGGGATCCGTTTGCATGGTAGTCTGTCACAATTATCATTCGTGTGATGCTGTCCATTGAGCGGATGTCCCACGCCATCGATACTATTGAAGAACAGAATGAATGAATTATAATTAGTTCAACTACATAATGAACACTCATCATTTGAAAAGAGACTCTAAGACGAAAGACAAACAGGGATTGGAAAAATTAACATTGAATTGATTGTGTCATTGTGGCTCACCTAGAATGTTAGGATGTTTAATTAGCGCTAACATATATATACGCTTTTCTCTTAGCCAAGATGCTTCCTCCATTGAATGAAAGGATTTGACTGCGACAAAATTTCCTCCCCATTCCCCGAGGTACACTTCTCCATACCGACCCTTCCCTATCCTCTGCTTGAGTGTCACTTGTCTCCCAATCGTTCTTTGTACCTGGACAGGAGAAAAAACCGAATTAGAATACAGGAACTGTCAATAGTAGAAAAATGTGATCAAAATCAGATTAGAATCAACTTTTCCCCGCATGCCACTTTCACCGCGTGTGTGGTCCAAATAATTTCACCCCTTCTTCCCTTAATTTTTAAACGATATTTTTTAAAATAGTGTAAACTTACGAGGAGTGGCATCCCACTGCCGGAACCCGACGACTGATCTACACTATATGGATAGGGATCCTTTACGGAAGGAGTACAATTTAAAAGTAAAGACTTATTACTATTAGATCCGTGTAAATATTTCTGGCTTTTCTCCCTCTTCTCTCGGTACCTGGAGAAAGAATTAAAACATTTCTATGTTAGTTCACAATCATTTTTATGAGGATGTGTGTGTGTAGTTGGGAAAAAGTACAATTTTTGTATTTAAATACATATTGTAATTAACTGTGTGTGTGGACCGGAAATTCATTGCATTGCATTGCATTCCAGTTCCAAGAAATTAAAAGTGTATGAGAAGAAGGACTTACTTGTAAACTATATAAAGCACGACGCAAACGGAAATAATTATAAGAGACACGAGGGCCGCGAGTAACAATTGAAGGAGGTAATAGTCCGAGGGCGGGTTGAAAGGACCTAATCCGTGATCCGTCATATTATTTGCCTGCAAACCATCACAACAATCATATTATTATACATGTACAGTGTAATACCAAATAGGTTTGCATGCTACGCGTAAATATCAATGATGAAATCATTTTACTATAAATCCACTATTTTTTCAAAATTGTCGACACAACAATTGGAACTGAGAAGAAAAGAAGAGTGGGGAACGTGTTATGCAAAATATGTTAGTAGTTATTGTACAGACATACACACACAGTCATAAAATGACCACTTAGGAGATTCCATGTACTTCTAGAAATAGACAATTAAATACTTTTTGCCCACGTGTTTATGTGTGAAATATTTTCATTTGTGCATAGCATAACAAAACTCATAATTCAATTCTACACAAGTTAAACTAGCTAACTAGTCAAGATATCCAATAACTTTGGACTTACTACGTTCTCTCTCACCGTCATCGTACATCGTACCATACCACTCTTCATATTTATTGGAGAGTCAGTCAAATAACTACTAAAATGGAATTACCTTATTATGCACATCCTTGAGTGCTCTCAACAAACACAATGCAGTAAGGGAAAAATGTGAACTGAATAATTATTGTTCCTTTTAAAACTGCATTCATCACAAGTTTCATTTGTTTTGAATTGACTTCCCTACTTTCGTCCTACCTCTTCAACTGTACTAATGGCCGTACACGGTACACGTGTGTATGTGTGTGTAGTTCTACATATTAATAAAAAATCAACTGAAATTGACACTCTCGTCAACACATCCTCACATACTAAATAATAATCACTAAATTAATGTATCACACACACTTACACACAGTATAGTGTAGTGTGGTAGTATATCATAAAGTTAAATGTTTCTACGCATGAATTTTTAAAAATTGAAGTGTCATAATACAAATAAACACAGTTCTCCTCATTTTATTGGTTCATTTGAATTTGATTAGCTTTTAAGCTGACTGTACGGAATTTTACCAGAAACAATACAATTTTGTTTTTGAAAAAATGACATTCTATGTGTAGCTTTGAAGCTTTGAAAAAAAAACTTATCAACAATTACCGTATGACAGATTATGAATATTTTTTTTGTTTGTCAACCTTCATACAGTTTATCAAAGTTGAAGTGCCGTGTGTGTGTGTGTGTGGGGAAGTACATATTAGAGTGTTCCTAGAAATAATTATGGTGTGTATACATGATTAGAGAAAATGGCTCTCAACGACAATATATTCCTTGTTCATTTAACAATAAGATATTTACCACTGATATCATTTAAATAATTCCAATTTAGTTTTTTTCTACAAAAAAATCTAAATACCTTTCTACAAGGAAAGGAAAGAATGTGCAAAAAAATGGAGAGAGAGAGACAAGTACAAGTTTTCTCTCGTTAATATTTATACATGTAATAAAATATAATATCTATGAAACAGCAGGGTCTCCAACATAATAATAATTGTCTCGCTCAGTGCCCTGCTAAGACTGTTGATTTAATCCCAAGTCCCTCCTAATAACTTGCAACAAATGTCATGTCAATGTGATTTCAAGTTTATCTCATGTTTAGTTAGCCCATATTCTTCCCCTCCTCCTCCCACTAATATACAATAATATATTTTCCCTCCTGATGGTCAAGGTGAATAATATACAATATATTTTCTCCCCCTCTCTCTCCCTTTGCAGAGTAACTGAGAAGTAGCCACATTAAAGACTCACTTTATGAGAGAAGCCAGACTTTTCGTGCCAAATGTCATCGTTGGTGGTCGAGACGTGATGTACGTAGTACGTACGTTACTCAGTAAAATAGTGACTGTGTAGTAGTTTGTGAATAATTCAACAAGATGTTTGACCATTGTAGACTCCGTTTGCATACTACTTTGCTACTACAGACGACTTTCAGAGAATTACTAGACAGAGAGAGAGGAGGGGGGTTAATGAGGGCTAAAATGATACTACTCCATGTTCACAAATGTAAGTGAACATCATCACCAACAACAACAACGACGACAACGACTTTTCCAATAATTCTGTGTACTCTTATTGGCAACCTTCTCCTCCACTAGTTTACACATTGTACACTAAACTAAACACAGAAAGTGTGCTTTGTTGAGCATATAAATTGTACTTACTCTTGTCCTAGTCGTACCAATATAATCATAATAATAGTAAAATGTGTTTCTATGACACACACTGCTTTTGTACAGCCCAACCAGGAAATGTTGAGTCCTGTGTCAAACGATTCTGTACTTATTATACATAATATTTTTAACTAAATGGTTATCATTTATTTAAGCTCATTTTTGGCTGGTGTGTGTGTGTCTGATATGAGGAGTAACGTGCGTCCATGTATGTAAATGAGAGCGTTTGTTCCTACACCTATTTTTTCAGTTAAACTGGAAAGGATTAACGATCTACGATTTACTATCAATGGTTTACAAACAATAATATATCTTTTGATAATGTAGTCATAAAAATAACAGTCATATCCTCTCTCGATAAAAGGCACACAAACATTTTTTTATAGCGTCACCAAGCCTAGAATTGCTAGTAAAATTATGACACCTCCATTATTGTTTTTAACTACTGAATTCATAATAATAAATAAAATAATTCCCCATCTCGTTCTTCTCCGTTCGATTGGAATTTGAGTTGAAAATACTCATTAAAAGTTAATAAAAATATGAATATTTTAATAATAGAGGGAGAGAGAGAGAGAAATAAAAAAAAATGGTACTTACTTTGTACATAGGTTTTAGATGCTCATTGCAAAAGTCGGCTGTGTCACAACAAGCTATGGAAGTGGGGACTTCGTGAGTGATCAAATGTCCTTTACACTGGAGAAAGGCAGGGTCACCCGCGGAAAAACAACCATAACTGAATTCAGGTTCAAGGGAACCCGTGGAAGGATTTATCACTTCTTCCACGGCTGCAAAACACCTCCCACCAAAATCCACCTCACAAATCCCATCCTCGATTGCGTCTGGAGGACAGTGGTGATGACAGTAACACTTTAATTTCGGATAATCCATTTTTGCTCCTTCTTCACCCGCTCTTCTCTTCAACATAAGACAGATCCAACCACCACCAATTAATTAAATTAACCCTCACAACTCATAAATAAATTCATTGTTCGTTCACATCTTTATCCGATGGCCAGACTCAGGCACATGACAATTACACACGCTACCCTTTTTAGCCAGAGTTTAGGGGGATAAAAAACTTTTCACTTTGATCACCCACTAATGTATGGAATAATTAAATTTAAAATTTAAGCTGTATTCTTTCTTCAGTGTGTGTCACATTCACATTTCTTGAGCTATTTTTTTGCTTCCTTCCTTCAGAGTAGAGTCTGAGGGTTCACAAAATCTGAGATGCAAAAGATACTTCCTTCCTCTTCTTACTTTTTTCTCAGTTTGTCGTCTTGGAGGATATCGTTGAAAATAAAAATGTGTTTCCCATTAACCAACGTTTTCCTTGGGGGGTTCGGATTAACTAGTATGGAGCGGAGTGTGTTCTGAAGAAGATGAAGAAGAGTGTAGTAATCTAAACAGTATAAAGTTTTGAAGCAGGATGGATTGACGTGGTAAGTGTTGTGGTTGTGTGTGATGATGATGATGAGAGAGAGAGACTTTGGCTATGTGTGGTAACGAAGAACTGTGCACTGAAATGGTTCTCTTCCCTCTCTGCTGTCTTTACTCTACTTGTATCCTCTGGGTTGATACACACACCACCACAGTAGTAGTTGTAGTAAATGAATCCAAAGGAGTCCCCGTGTCACTCATAAGCAGGAGTAGAAGTTGTAGTAGGAGGAACTCCACAGCACATCTGGAAAAATAAGAGAAAACAGAATGAAGGAACGGTTAAAGTTAAGTAAGTGATTTGCCATAGTCAGGTCTACTGAGGTCTTAACCTCAGATCACTTAAAAAATTTTAAGAAAAAAACATCTGGTTGAGTGCAACAAAAATGAACGTTTAACTTCCACACACATCCCATCACACACACACACATGAATGTGAGCTGGGTTCAACAAAGTACCCACATCCATGTCTTGTGTATTTGCGTGTGTGTGGACTTTTTTTTAACTGGCTTGTCCCTCTCAATTTACCTTTTTTTCAAAATAATAAATCACACACACTACACTACACTGTAGCTTTTGGTTTGTTACAAAGTTGTGGTTAATTAAAATTTTTAATAATCCAACTAATATGTATCCTTTTTTTCTGAATATGCTTTCCCTCTTTCACAGGAAACAATTCAACTGGAACTGGGAACTAAGAAATTCCTCCAAAATTGACACAAGAATATCGGTTATCCAGGGATTCGGAAAAAGATTCCACACACAAAAACTTGATCCTCTATTAATATTTATTGTATAATCTTCCACACTAATAATCCTCCCTTCTCGAGATGTTTCACTGATGAAATTGAAATTGACACTGAATCCCAAGTCTCCACTTGAGTCCCACTAAATACTTTTCCCTTCACACACACACAGACAAACAATTTGTGTGTGTAAGACTATCCTCTTTGGACAGAGACACTCACTAACAACACACACATGTGTGTGTTGTGTGGACAGATATGTAATAATAAGAAAAATAATCTTTGCAAACACACACACTCAACGGCGGGGTTCTGATATCATTGCCAGTTACGCTACGACTGACAGTACAAGTGAACTTACATGCTACTTTCTATACGCACTATTCCCTCTCTCCCTCTCTAGCCACTTGACGAATGAGTGAGTTTTCACGCTTGGAAATCGATACCTTCCTTCGCAAGTCTTAAACAACTGCACACACACACACAATGGCTCAGAATAACTATAGTAAAGAGAGGAATAGGGGAGATGCTTATAATGTAGTCAATACATAATCCTTATTCTCATCTACCCAATCATCATTTTTACCTACCCAACTTATGCTCAGACCCACACACACACACTCCCTCCCTCTGCATCCACATGCAAAGGAGAACCTACACACAGCCGTCGTCCTGTTTAGATATACGTGTGTGTGTGTGTTGATGCCGACGGACTATACAACAACACCCAGGTCAAACCAAACCCACAGTCAAATTCATTGCTAGCAGCACACAAGTGTTCACAATACACCTTCTTCTTCTCCTCCTCCTCCGACTCTTTCACACTCACACACAGATGTTAAACACCTTAGCTCCCCCATTATAACATGAAAAGCTAAAGATATAGAGTACCCTCAATTGTATTCTGGCACACATATGCACGTATCCCTGTATGCAGAGGGAGAATCCAACAACAATACAAATGTAACAATAGACTTCATTTTTCACAATTTTACTCGTTCAACTTGTGGCTGCTGATGCTGCTTTGCTGGAGAGAGAGAGGAGTACAAGTGTAATCGAACATGAATACCTTCACATTGAACAAATCCGACACCTCACTGGGGAACAAATAATATAATATACACGTTTTTTTGTGAATGTGTACCATACATGTATTCTGTGGCTGTATATTGTGTGTGTATGATATACATAATAATCATTCGAGAAATTCTCTCCGTTTCCTATTTGCTACGCTCTTTTCTCCTTTCTTTTCTTCCTCCTTCAAGATTTTATGCCCTTTTACACAATAGTAACACCAAATCATACATACAAATCCCTCTCTCTTTCTCTCTCTCTCCGAGAGTCTCTCGGAATATTGCTTAAATTTTTCTACTTTAGTTACGGTGATGAAGAAAAAGAAGACGGAGGGGAAGAAAGGACGAAGGAAGTAAGGATGGAAATTCCATTTCGTTTAAATTTCAGTGTGCCTACAAATACATACACAATACACATATACACTACAGTCCTTCTCCTCCAGGGATATATAGGTGTGTGTGTGTGTTTCATCAGAAGAGGAAGAGGAAGAAGGGACACGGCACTGAGAGGTCTTGGCTCAAATGAAAAATTCACACTGTGTCTGAAGCGTGAAAAGTAAGCAAGGGGTCCTTGGAAGAGAGAGAGAGAAGTAGAAATATTTTCGGACTCACACAATACAATAGGACAAACTACAAACTACCTAGAAATATGCACGCACAATGTGTCTTCCAACTTTCAATACTGAATGTGTGTATGTATACGTGTGTAGAGTTGTTCAGAAAAAAATACAATATATTATTATACCAAAGACCATATATTCAAGTTAAAAATGCGTATAGAAAGTTTTGGTCCAGGAGAGTGTGTACTCTTCAGATCGTTTTTTCTTCTCTCTCTTTCTCTCTCTTCCTCCTTAGTCACCTACATAAATACACTGCGTTTAATAACAAGCTCATTGCATACTTACGACCCATAAACATAATCATGTTCGAAGTGAGCACAAGAAAGCCCGTTTCATTTCAAAAAAGGACCCCCAACTGACTCTCATCTTGACTGAAGCTGCTTTCCCAACACATTGACCAAGTCTCTCTTCAGAAGATCAAGACTCCACTCCAGACTCCAAAGAGAAAAAAGTCTCTGTCCAATACTTGAGAAGAAGAAAAAGGCAATACTTGTACCATACCATCTTCCTCTCTAGTGCGAGTATAACGAATGGGATGAAGTTTGATAAAATTCAACAATAAGAGACCCCTGACACTCAGACTCAGTCACAAGCGTACATAAATTTTTATTATTAATATTATCTCCCTTCCTCGCCATATTGGTAGTCAACTTAATTCGAAAATTTTTAATATTCATGTACAGTAACCATCAGTCTGATGCTTCTCAAGAAATTAGATAATACGAGTCCATCCTTTCTGTGTGTGTGTGTACAATTCTTATTTTGGACACTGACTCCGAACCAACTGTACAATTCGTCCTACACACTTGCCACAGCCTGTGTACGTGTTCAAGTGTGTGTGCTGTGTGTACGTGGCCCCTTCAAAAACTGAAAAGGGTCTTTTAATAAGGGTCTAGTAAGTAATAGGATAATACACGTACAATTGAGGATATATGTATAAAAAAGGAATCTTTTAGTTTGGAGGGACTCTTGGCCCTTGTGCCCTCACTCTATGAGTGGGGACTGAGGGAGGAGGGAGTGTAGTCCTCTTTTACAACAACGGATACATAAATACCCCTCATGAGGCAAGGAATTCTCACAAGGCGTAAAAAGGGTCAGGAGAGGTAAAGCCAAGGAGGCAAGGAAAAAGACACAGAGAGAGAAGGATAGCCCTTTATGAAATACGTCCTCGAATTCGATTGTCGATGCCCATTTATAAACCACCAACCACCGCCGTCAAAAATTCAAAAACCTTTTTTCTTCCCTTTTTTCTTCTTCTCAGTTCTAAGGGTGAACCTTTTCCCTTGTTGTCTTTTTCTTCAATTTTCTCAACAACACAACACACAGTACAGCTGGGAGAGTTCAAGACATGGATTTTTGCTGGACTGGTGAATTGAATAGATTTTTAAAAAAGAAAACCCTTCATTTTCTTAACATGCAGTCAGTGTACTCGATTCAATTCAAAATTTTCAAACAGCTGAAGGAAGGAGGGGTGAAAACCTTTTTCGTCCCGTCTTATAAAACTATGATATTGTGTACTCCATGTCCTCCTTTTTTTGGCTTTTGTACTCGTTCAACTAAAGCCCCCTTCTTCATATACACAATGTACAGGGTGATCTAAAGGAAAGTGAACAAAAACCCTTTCCCTGATATGACCATTTGACGTTTCCCTTTCCTTTGTCGGAATTTCGGTGC
>WJFB01003402.1:0-13335 GCA_009870185.1 Pygmarrhopalites habei | reverse complement strand
TGAATACTGAGCGTAAGGGTCCAGTTCATCCTATTTCTGACCGAGGGATCTATTGGGATGGGAATCAATTTCAGTGTAGAGAAATTGTAGAGTCGGATCATTGTAAGTCTAAATAATTGTGCTTATTTAGGTTTTTTTTAAAACTTAAAAAAGTCATATATATTCATGATTATTATGCTCTATTTTTCAGACATTCTTCTGTTCATCTTTTGTTCTTCTGTTCATTCTTCTGTTCTTCATTTCTTCTGTTTTTGCTGGACCTTACTATGAACCAGTAGGAAAAACTACTGAAGGACCACTTCCAGGTGACATAGATGATGATGACGAGGATGTAGTGTTAATTCCTGAACCACAAGTTGCAGTTGGAGGGGGAGAGGATCCAAATGAAGATCCAGACAAGTTCAAGCGATGGATGATAGGATTTTGCCAACTTGTCACATTTTGGATCAATTTGAAGAATGCCCTGGTCAATCTCCGAGCCGGTTATGGCTGTGGAAATGCTCACATCGCATATTGTCGTTACGTAAGTAGTAAAGAACAGAGTAAAATTAAAAAAGTTCAAATGTGTCTCTGTGTGTACACGTGTGAAAGATAATAATAATAATAGTCGCACACAATTCTATTTTTGTCAATTTTAGATGTGGGAGATGGATTTGTCCCGTTTTGATAATTTAATTTATTGTATTCGTGACCCAAAAGAATTTGACGATCACAAAATGACTACAGACAAAGAGACTGACCCAGTCAAATATGATGATGCTGAGCCAAAAGTCAAGAATTGGAAATTAAAGAAACTCCGAGAGAAGGAGGAACTGACTGACAAAGAGTTGAAAGAGAAGAAACGAGAAAGGAACAGGAAGAAGAAGATGCAAAGAAACAGTCGAAAATTTGTCAATGTGGCTGAGAAAGTCAAATTTTTTGTTAGATATTTTTGTGAGGATGTTCAATGCCTTCGTCGTGCAATGCCTTATTATCAATTTTCTGACGAGTGTACGTTGTTCATTTTTCAACGTATGGAACATTTTGGTATCTCTTTGACTCAAGAGGGAATGGATATCCGTAATGATATTTTCGATAATAACGCTGACTTGAAAGCTCAATTCGAAGAGACTGTATTTGAAAAATTAGTTGATTAACAATAATAATAAACTACTTTTCCAACTAAAATTATCACACCTTTCATTATTGTGTACACACTAATCTTCACTCACCCTGATGTCCCAGGTCGGTACATCCCATTCCTGAGAGAGTATCGACATTGGCTTGTGGTAAATATCCCTGAACAAAACGTTACTCAAGGGTGAGTATAAATTGGCAGGCTTTTATATTGTCTAATTCCATGCACCAAATTCACAGTATTTTTTTCAAAATGTAGGGAAACTTGTACAACTTACGAACGTTCAGGACCACCACCGGGTACTTTATTACATCGTTATGTCTTTGTTGTTTACAAACAACCAGAGAAAATTGCAGTGGATCCAGAAATATGTCAACAGACTGGATTGGGTCGTGCAAGATTTTCAACCAAAAAATTTGCACAAGAATACAATTTGGGTCAACCGATTGAAACTAATTTTTTCAAATCACAATTTTAATAACTTTTGTATCAGAAGGACATGAAAGCTTGTCATTTACAGGCATAACATGGCAAAGTAACTTTCTGTTCGATTGAGCTGAAACTTCCTTAGACTTTTCTGACTAATGTTTAAGTGGACCACTTCTCGGGTGACTGCTTCCCTTGACCTACAGAAGTCAAAATGTAAAGAGATAAATCTACAAGAAAAAAGTTCGACTTGGACGCCACTTGTTTATATTTAGAATTAGTGGCAACTGCAAATAAAAATTTAACCCAAAAATAGTCGTGAACGGCGTTCAAGTCTGACGTTTTCGTGTTTATTTCCTTATTTTAAATGCTGGACTTGGACGCCGTTCACGTCAAATAAGTGTTCAAATTTTTCACTGTCGTAGCCGTCAGTGCGAAATATAAGCAAGTGGCGTTCAGGTCAAACATTTTTCTTGTAGATTTATTTCTTTACATTTTGACCTCTGTAGGTCAAGAGAAGGAATCGCCCTAAAATTTGCCCATTGAAACCTTTCTCTGAAGAGTCTAAGGACGCTCCCTGCAAAATTTCAGCTCAATCGAACGGAAAGTTATTTTACCACGTTGTGCCTGTCATATCCTTCCAAACATTTCAAATAAAACACTTCAACAATGTTGTTCACTCTCTTTATTATTTATGACGTTCATTTTCACTCATGTTATACCCACAAAATGGATCTCAACAAAGCACAAAGATCATGTGAGGAGCATTCCGCCGTCAAGAGGAAGAGAAGTTCCAGTGAGGATGGGTACAAGATCTGACAAGTAGAAAAGAATACAATTGATCATTTCGTCCATCTCCAACACCATTCTTCGTAGAGGGATTGTATCCAGGAAATTTGGGCTCATCCCTGCTGCCCAAGTTGTCATGAGTCCGGTCAACATTTCTGTTGGGACACCAGAAGGATTCAAAGCGTTGACCCGAATTTTGTGTGGTCCTAACTCAATAGCCATGATCTTGGTCAACTGGTCTAATCCAGCTTTCAATGTGGAGTAGACAGCCAATGCAGCTGATGGTTTGAGTGATAACTATTTCCATCAAAATAATTTATTCTTCAAAAATTCTTTTAGAAAAATTTGTTTAGAAAAATAGAATTAAGAATTTATCCATGGATTTTTTACGAACAATCGATGAAATATTTATGATGGCTCCTCCTGTCCCTCTCTCAATCATTTTCCGGACAATTACTTGACTCACATTGATTACAGCCTTCAGATTGACATCACAAATCCTGGATCATTTATTAATTATCTGGTATTAATTTTCCTTGCAAACATAAAAGGTCAAGTGTCAATAATTTTTTGAATAGAAAAGTACGAGTCAATATCCTCTAAAGTTGTGTCCATAAAATTTCGGGGTGGACAAACCCCAGCATTATTTACAAGTCCATCGAAAGTATCTGGGATTTTTTCAAGCGCTTCCCTTGTTCCCTGCCAGTCTCTCAGATCAATGGGGACAATCTGGATCCGTTGACCTTGTGCTTTGAGTGTGTGAAGATTTTCAGGGTTTTTTGACACAGCCCAGACTGTCGCACCCAAAGAATCCAATTTGAGGCTAAGAGCTCTACCGATTCCTATATGTAACCAAAATATTTAAATGACTTATTAATAATTAATTATTCGACAATTTTGTGAGTATCTAAAACCGTTTTCTCCATTTCCTCACCTCGTCCTGCTCCAGTGACCAGGATGACCTTTCCTTTGAAACAATCCTCAAATACCATTCTTGTATTGTACGCTGTAGTGTGACACACAACTAATTGGAAAAGATTTGTCGAGTTTATTTTAAAGATTGTCTGATGACTGACCAAAAAAATTATTTAGGCTTGTCTTGTTCTTGACTATTGTCCTTGTGATTGTTATTATCCGGTCAGTCAAGTTTTTTTTGTTTCTTTGACCTTCTAACCCATTGGGTGTCTAATAATGTATAAACTGATAGTCAAATTAATTCGCTGTATAATTTAATTACAGTCGTGCGTTCAAAGATCAACCCGCTAACGTTTCATTGTTACGATTTAAATTCTGTGACATGAATTGCCATGATGTAAGCGGAGAAATACCCAGCCACTTCTTCTCATGTTGATTGTTTTGCTGGCTCACTTAAATTGGGAAGTAAAAAAATTAAAAGTTTATTATGAACTAAGTAAGAAGAATTCTTACAAAAATAAGTATGATTATTCAAGCTTGTATTAAGACTACGGTAGAAGCACACACTCCAAATTTTCCTCTACAAAAACAGAACGAGAAAGTTTAGTTGTCGTGTGGCGTAAAAAAATATTTTCAACGACCATTTTTGAAAAGGCTAAAAGTTGATAAATGTTTTTGTCCATCATGCTATATTAAAATATATTGATCACGAAACTTGGGTTCTCTTTGCTTTGAACAGCCAAAATGTTGCAAATAAAAATTGAGTTCATCGCATGGCTAATTTCTCGTGTCCTGTCTATGAAAAAAGTTTTCAAAGAAGGAAATTAATGTCTCAATAAAACTCATAGCATTTTAAATTCTACCTTAGCTATCCACATCACGATACTACTTTATTTTATAAAATATTCATAATTCCTGCAGGCGTGCAAGTAAACAACATTTTTCCTCATATCTTCCGCATTTAAATTTTTTCCTTTTAGTTGCGGATGCATTTTCTGCCATTTTGTTCTTGCTCTTCAAGATGACCATAAATCTGACTCCATCCTATTCCCTCCTTTCAAATCTGAACCCCACCCTAATCAGTATTTCTGACTGTACCCTCCATTTCTTTGAAGCCAGTCCAATCTTTGACTACTCCCCTTCACAAGGCCCTTTATCACCCCACATAATAACCCCAACATTCTCTTCAAAATCCTCCATTAGTCCCAACACTTACCACAATCTAGGACGGAATATGGGTAACGCAAAATTCCTCCAATGTTACATAAATATTTTCTTCCTCCAAACAAATCTGGACTTCATCCTAAATTTGATTTACAACCAACCAATCCATTGGAGAAAAGAACCCTTAAATTTCCTTACTACTCGCATAATCGTGACACCCCGGATGACTCTTGTAGTAGAACACAAGGATGCATCACAACGACTCACTGCAATCCTCATGATCCTTTCATGGTATGAAAATTATATTGATTTCCTCAATCCTCGTAAACCTCCCACTTTTGTCCTCAACTACAAATTAAGCCAAGATTCTCTAATCATCACTAAAGGATTTTATCCTTGCCGCCATTGCATTCCTAATCCACTGATCAATCATAATGAAGCCATGATCAATTTATTCAATTTCAAATGTCCTCTCCTCTCGCCCTTGAGTACTTCCTTAAATACTTGTTACCACAAAATGCTGACTTGTCTCAAAAAAGCTCATGCAAATGGTCGAAATGTCCTTTGGGAATCCACGACTGTTTCAAATTACACACCAGTCGGACTACACAAGTCACCATTTGATCGGGTCAGTCCTGGTACCCTTGAATTGTCCACAAAACAATTCCTCCTTTCAGCCTCCAATCTGACTGGCCAATCCGATGTGGAAGCCAATAAAATCAGAAGGGCTCTCAATTGGGATGCTCTGTATTTCTCTAGTCAACTTTTAAGTTGGGATGATCTTCACAAAAAATTTATTCCAACCGATTTGACTGCGGCATACAAATTTATTACAACACTCAATGTTCATAAGGTCAAAACAACTTACCAAGTTTTTACTGCTCCTTTCCATGCAATCGTGTGGTACTTTATTTTGTGCTTCACTCTAATTTGTGTCCTTCTGTTGACCTTACTCCTGTCCAAAAGTCCCCATTTTCTTCAAACATTCGTCAACAATTTACTTTGGCTGTCCCGATCATTTTTGGATCAATGTGGAGGGACATTTAAGAGAGAAAATGGCTCGAGAAGGAATTTGGGACAAATTGTGAAATTAATTGTTAAACCTGGGATTGGTTCTTGGCTTATTCTTTCTCTAATGCTGACTACATCTTACAAAGGGATTTTACAGTCAGAGTACTCGAATGAGAATCCATTCCTCACGAAATTGAAGTATTTAGATGAGATTTTTGAAATTTATCCTACCGTCAGAATGTACTTGGCTGTGGATGGCAGGTTGTGTCAAAAAATTGATCAAGATTTGAGTATCCTTTATCAATGTAGTATTTTCTCGACGGATGAAGAAGTCCCACATTGTGAGTTCCCCAAAATGGTCACCAAAGTAGCTTCAAAGCCAATGGGAAAATGTTTGGGTAGGATGAGTTTTTTTACTAGTGATTTCACAGGGATTTTAAACATCATTGAGAATCATCTCAAGTCAGAGTGTAAAAGACATCGGAAGATTTTCAGAATGCGGGTAATTGTTGCGTGGAATTTGAGAGGGGTTTGTCATTCAGAGTTGGGTCGGATAATTCAGAAGAGTCAAGAAAATTTTGTGATGATAAGTCCAGAAGAGGATTTTGAATGGAATTGGAATATTTTTGAAGAGGCTATGGAGAAAGATGAAAATTTACAATTTTCTCACAATCGGGATGTAAATGATGTTATTTTGAGAGAATCGAAAGGTTATCACTTTGCAGATGTGATGGAAGGATTCTGGATGGATTTGGTACCGAAAAGGATGAATGTTCTAATGAATTCCGGGATTTACTGGCATTGGAGTAAATGGACAAAGAGGAGAGGGAAAGGTCAGAGGGACAAGAAAAAAGGGATTTTTAGAAAAGAACCTTATTCTGGAAGGAAAAAAGGGTTTCAAATTAAACCTGTTTCGTTAACTGGGACAGGATTTTCTTTACTCACTTTCTGTGTTTTTTGGTCAATTTTCAGTGCTTTTGGTATTTTAGCGGCGGAGTTGGTATGGTTTTCCACAATAGGGAACGTAGTGAACGGGTTTTGTAAGACTTTAAAGTCACTCGCCCAATTTGGAAGGGAAATTGGGATTCAGATTGGATTGTTAGTTCAATTCTTTTGGACAAGTGTCAGAAATATCCAAAAACTGAAAAGAGTTTTCGTTTGGAGGAAGAGTTCCAAAATATTTTGGAGGCGGCAGCTTTGAAAAGTAGCCAATGTTTTAATAGTGTAAAAGCACGTTGTACATCTTTATTCCGAATAAATTGATTTAAAAATTACAGACTCCGTTTTTAAAAATTTTCATAATTATTAGCATATGTCAACACACAGAATTAAAGGAAGCATCAAGATTTGTTCCTGGAAAGAAGATCCTCCCATCCTCAACGAGCAATAATTGTTAAAGAAAAATGTTGATTTAAAAGTGAGAGTTGAATCTGTAGGTTTTCCCTGTAAAGACAAATAATTTTTGACATATTTAGAAAACCAATTTTATTTGTCCAAACGTGTTTCCTTACACTCTTAGAAAAGAGAAAGTTTCCCCGGAAAAGGGTAAAATTTTGTCTGGAGGAGTGGAACTTATACGGGAAACTTCAGGAGAAGCTAAAGTCATTTTCCCCGGAAGAAGGACAAAATTGGGGGGAAGAGTGGAATTGTCCCTCCATCTCGGGATATTTTCCCTTCTTCCGGGGAATTTTTGGACTCCTCCGGGGAAAGCAGTTTCCTTCTTTTCCCGGGGAGAATTGTTACCTTCTGAGGGTAAACTTTCTCTCATTACGTGAAAAATCCACTTTCCACCCAATATTTTTCTTTCTATTTTAAGCGTGTAATAAGTTCAGGTGAGATAAAATTAGTTTTGTCATAAAATTTTAAACGCAGGTGACAAAATAGTCATTTTTGTGATCAAGGTCATATTTAGGAAACTGAC
This sequence comes from Pygmarrhopalites habei, assembly GCA_009870185.1. Taxonomy (NCBI): domain Eukaryota; kingdom Metazoa; phylum Arthropoda; class Collembola; order Symphypleona; family Arrhopalitidae; genus Pygmarrhopalites; species Pygmarrhopalites habei. Next base: position 5,992 of record WJFB01003402.1, on the reverse strand, counting down.
CGTATGGGCTCTTGTAAACAGTAGACGAGTAATGGGATGGACGACCACCTGGACCGACACTGTCTTCACAACTTGATTGGACAACTCCAGTTGAGGGAGCTCTTCTCGTTCCAGGTTGTCCAGGTTGGGAAATGGATGTCCCGAAAGCACTTGGGCGGGGTGGGTAGGCCTTGTTGTCAACGTAACGGTGGGTCACGACACCCACGTGAGGGGCCATGATACTCTGACCCAGGATGGGGAACTGAAATCACAATATAATAATAATCAATAATTTATTGTGTCATCTTCAATTTTTACTACGAATTAATTATACCAGCACGAGAATATGTCATTTTTAAATCAATAAATTAAAATTAAAATTAAAAGGTAAATTAAATCCAGATGTCTTACCGAAAACTCCATGGACATTATGAAGAATAAGAAGTGTGACTTAGACAAAGGAAGACAGAAACGGAAAGTGGAGTGGAAGGAAGGAACGCGATTTCACAAGTGTGGTCTACCCCAAAGATTCCCCCACGAGAGAAAAAGAAAATACAGGAATTAATGAAGGAAAATAAATTCAAGGTAAAGGATACCGGATCTATCGGAGCGTAGAGTAGAAGACCACACACAGACACACACGCACACACACCGTCTCAAAAAAGATTCGTGGCAAATTGCCCGACCTTCCAACCCCCACGTTTGTCCGCTATTATCGGATTTTTATGGACTTTCCAACCTTCCACAGCTTCTCTCAGTAGCCAACCCTCCATGACCTAGATATCAAAATCCGAATTCTATTCTCATCCAATTCCGCCCCCATCCAATATCCACACACACAACTCTTTACTCTCACTAGAGAGCCTCAATTAAATTTATATGCCTTTCATCATTTTCTACATGCAGAAACCAAACGTTCACGTCCAATAGCCAAGAAAATTGTAATTTTTCTACCCAGTTTTTTCCCTGTTGCTCTGTAAATGCTAAAGGAATTCCTGTGATTAATCAGTAATCTTAACTTATTAAATTATTCACATAATCAAAACATCACACCATTCTCTTGATGAGTCATCATCCCATCTTTTAAAAATAGTATTTTATAAAGACAGTTGACCATAAAAGCCTTGACCAAATAATGCAAGCTGTGCACAAAATGAAAATGAAAGGTTACAATTACCTGCCATTCAAAAAGTATTTACACACATTTTTGTCACCTCTCATCTCTCTCTCTCTCCACACAGACACACACAGTGTATGAAAAGGGCCACACTACCTTTTGACCATTGTCATTTTGATCCAATAAAAAAATCCCTACCTAAAACTTGTGCTTAATTAATGAGAGGACGATTTATACTAAATAAAGTATGTGGCATCTTCTTTAATTCAATTGCGTAAGATTTGTGATTGACGTGACGTGTGTCATCACAACCATCATCATCCACATTAATTGTACTAATTGAAGAAATGATGCATCCATTTTGTACTTGACACACACACATGATTTGTCTCTCTCTCTCGCCGCATTCATCCATTTTTTTGTTGACACTTGCAATCCATTAGCCCTACTTATTTGTCCAGGATATTAACACTTAATTAGGATGGCTGAAGGTGAGTGTTTGTCTCAGCATGCCACACACACACACACACACACAGTGTAAATGCAAATGTGGGTATATAAAAGACAATGGGGGGTCCTCAAAAAAATCATTCAATTTTGAAAAAGCTCAAGTGTCGTGTGACAATCGAATTCTCTAGTCCCACACAGATAACCAATAATTTCCATCATGTTCAAAACACTAATTTTTATAATGGGGATGATGGGAGTTGCCCTGGCAAGGCCACAGACAAAAGCTGAACCCATCCCGAATTCGGATGGAGAAGTGACGATAGTGAGTCAAACTCAAGAGACGGATGGAAGAGGAACATTTTCATGGAGTTACAAATTGTCGGATGGGACGGAAGTAGAACAATCCGGGTATACAGTGAAACCTGATGATGGGTCTGATCCAATTGTGGTTGTGAAGGGATCGTACAAATACCCGGGTAATTAATATAATAGATGATGGCTATAAAAGCAGCGTATAATTTTTTGAAAAATTTAATTCCAAAAACTTTTTGCGAAGCTCCTGACGGAACTTTTGTAAGTCGAAGCTACATTGCGGATCAAAATGGGTGAGCAAAATTAAATTTTACTGCACCATTTTAAGCGCCACATTTTTGAATCTTGAACTGAAAGTGTAAAATTATGGTGTGTTTTTAAAATACAGATTTCAACCAATGGGAGATGATATTCCAGCCTGTGAGTTCAAATTTTGACTAAAATAATTTTCGTCAGTTTTAAATAATTCTGTAAATTAATTGTGCTACAAATTTTGCAGACTACAATCCAAGTGTCGGAGTGAGAACTCAGTCCGTTGGTCCAGCTCCAGCTGCAAGGGCTGACATTGACACAAAACCGAAACCTGCTGAAAATGAACCAGCACCAGCACTAGAAGCCGAGGAACCAGCAGCTCCCGGAGAAAATGCAGGTGAACCAAATACTAGTCCGACTCCAACTGCTGCTCCCGATTCCGAAGTAACGGAATCCGGTTCTACTCCTACTCCTCTTCCAGTCGACGATGCTCCTGCTGAAGGGAGGTCACTCGATTCTGAGTCAAAGGGTGAAGAAGAATCTGCGGATGCTCCTTCGGGTGCTGCTCCCTCAAATGATGAAGGTTCTGGTGGTTCTGGCACAACCACAACGATTGCACCAAGCTTAGAAGACGATGCTGGTACGACCACAGCGGAACAACCAAGAGCAGACGATGCTGGTACAACGATTGAACCAAGTGCGGATGAAGCCGCTTCAACCACAGGGGAACAACCAAGTGCAGATGACGCTGGTACTAGTGGACCACCCAGTGATGTGACAGAAGTAAATGATGAAGGGGGAGCCACTTACATTTCGACAGACACTACACCTGCACCAGCCAAATAAATACTACAAGACATGATGCATTACTCAAATGACGCTGTACTCGAAATTATTTTTTAATTATTGTGTGAATTAAAATTGTTAACAGAATCAATATGCTAAAAATATTGAACACATTGTGACTTAATTAATCTAATAGCAAGAGAATTAGTTCGTTGGGACTTGAATGAAAGTTGTGGTGTTCCTCAGTCGTACTCTGACAATTATGTGACTTACGAACAGAGTAAAGACGATGATAATGATTGTGTACAACACGATAGTTAGATAAAAGAGTGTGTAGTACAAATTTAGTTTTGAACTAGTGAAAGACCCATCGAATGAAAAGTTGAGAGTACCAGGGGCTATGATGAAATTTGAAATTTTGAAAAATTTTCCACCTCCATCTTTTCTTGTTAGTTGACCACCAACTTGGATTTGGACTGTGGAGAATGTGAGGGAGTAGAGACCATTGGCTGTGACAGGGATTGAACGGATACTTCCATTGTAGTCGTAACTCCCTATCAATAAATCAAAAATCGGTTGTACCATAATTTATTTTTAAAAAGTTGAAGAATAAACATGTCGTCAAGTTACCCATCACTTCCATCAGTTTTAGTTCGACGTCCATCTCAACCTTCATTGCAGACAGATCTGTAGACAAATTTCTTATGTGGAAATTTGTCCAGTTTGAAATTGTTGTGTTACTAAAAAATCACAAATTTAATTTTAAAACACTGTTGATTAATGTGGGACAATTTTAAAATGAACCGCTTCTTACCTAAGATGAACGAACCCTGGCATCATGGAGTTGAGTAGTGTACAATTAAAATCCTCGATGGACAATTCGACTAGATTTGCTTCTACAAGACTTTCTTCAAACATTTGTAAGGACAATTTCAACATGTCCCTCAAAAGTTCTGCTCCAATTGTGTCAGCTGATTTTATAAAAAACAGATTTGAAGCAACTTAATTAATAGAAGAATAAAATTCAAATTATGTAGAACTAACCTTGATTCTCGATCAATTGATTGGAGATTTTGCATTCCCCTCCTCCAATCACCCACAGAATCAGGAACAAGAGAAGGAAATAGAATTTCCTATTCCAAAATATTAGCCTCATCTCCATTTACTTCCTGTAGACATAAATGGCATTTATCAACATTTATAAACATGCATTGTGTGTTTAAAAACGACACCATAAAATATTTTGAATAGACTACTTTGAAGTGTCGAAGTAAAAAACGACGTACCTCAGGAATCTGTCGAAATTTTCCTTTTCTTCTACGTAATTTCTACCCAGGTACATATTGGAAATATGCTGAGAAAATAGCCAGTTATATTTCTTTCGAAATGTGATATTAATTTCTATCCTTGACGCAAAAATTTTTGCAAGAAAAATTTAAAACATGAAATGTGAATCCTATTACAATTTGTATTATTGTTTTTCATATGTAAATACAAAAGTGGTTCACAATTTTAAATGTGTCAATGTATACAAAATAGTTAAATGGATATGTCTCCTCCTCAAATTCAATTATAATATCCAAATTGTTTATTTGTATTCCATTTAATGGAATTGGAGAACGTGTTTTGTATTCTTAAACAAGTTAAACAAGTTAAACAACTTTTAGAATTCTTATTTTTGATTGCCATTCCTTTTAATTGAAAAATCCTAACTAAATGTTTGTACTCTTTGTCTCCACTCGTATACAATTAAAATTGACTAAAAATTCTGCCTTTTAATTGTACTGTAAAAGCGCAATGCCAAATATAAATGACATGCAATGCGTATCCTTTAAATATATTTATTTTCCTCACTTTTTGCCCACAAACCAATAAGCTACGGAGTACAATCCTAAATCGACAGTGAACAACTCGAAGATTCTCAGACTGAGAATATAATAAATTGTTAAATAAATACAACGAGTCCATTTTCTGCAGAGTCAAAATTTTGACAAAAAAAATAATTGCAAAAATTACAAATATTCCATGATTAATTTGATATCTTGTTCCTGTAATTAGGGTTCCTTGGATCATTAACAGGACACGTTGAGAGTTTAGCTCGACTCGTATGAGATTTATGGAGAGAGAGAGAGAGGAAAAGATTGAGCGGTGGGAAAGTCATTTTGTAAAAAACTGTGTTCATATTTAATATGGACATTTCTTTACGCCAGTGTAAGTTACATGGCTTTAACCGTACGTCACGTGGGCTACTATTTCTCTCATCACTACACATTATTGTACTGTACAGGACACAAAGCTGAGAAGAGGATTCCCACAAATTATGTGGATAATAAATTTGTACTGCATTTATGAACATCATAATCACACCACAGTAATACACATGTAGTACATGTGTGTACGGCAATTGAGGAGTTGATTACAAAATCAAAAACATTTTTGTTCCAGCAAATTGTTTGTTCTCACAAAAAAATTTGTGCATCCTGTGTTTAATCCGGGCTTTTGTGTTTTGACGCAAAAGCTTATGAGAATAAAAGTTATTGTTGTTTTTGAACATTAAACAATTTGTGGTGGGAGACAAAGAGAGGGAGGAGTCAGGTTCATGGCTAATTTCTGATGAATCATAAAAAGTCCTTTGATTCCAATTCACACGTCATTCCTTATTATTAGAAACGGTAAACTTCAACGCCACTCGACAATTTTCGTGTAGAAAAAGTCAGTTTGTGAAAATAAATTGAGGAATACATGCAAGTGGCGTCGAACCTGACCAACAAATCTTTTCATAATTAGATGGCCTGTGTTAGTGAATTATGGTTAAATATATTTTTGAACATTAATAAGTTATTAATAATAATTTATGTTCAATATAATTATTATATTAATTTGACTAAAATAAAGAGTAATCAAAAATTTTTGAGCTTCAAAGAAATATGTAATTTTATTCCACATTAAATACCATTCAATAATTTTGAAGAAAAGAATAAATCAAAATCGAAATTTATTCGTTCCATGAATTAATTAATTAATCAGTTAACATTTTCTTCCATCGAATTCTGGACTATTGAAAATTCTCTGCTTCTCCGCACATCTCTCAATCAT
>WJFB01003401.1:0-13337 GCA_009870185.1 Pygmarrhopalites habei | reverse complement strand
AATCTCATGAGTAAAAACATTCGAATTGTACATATATTTTATCACCTTATAAATATCTGAGTTTCACAAGAAGTTGACATGTTCAATAATAGTGACAAGAAGTTAATAATAATAATACTTATTTTCTTCATGATAGGTACAACAATCAAGAACCTGCAAAGGGCCCTAACCAGGTAATCTTGTTGAAATTATTATTACCGATGACAATGAGAATTTAACAGTTGAGAAGAATATTTCATGTCTCTATGTTATTATTTTTGTCAAGGCTCTTGAGCGATTGACTGACATTATGGTTCATGGAGCTTTGAAAAAATGTTCAGAGTGTAAGAATGGACAATACGTCTTCAGGTATATCTCAAACTTTCATTATTGTATAACTGTTTCAATTGTTAATTATTGTAACACTGGTACTTGAAATATGAATTAATAGGAGTGGTCACAGCTACTATTGTATGGGATCCATATCAGAATTTGCGAAATGGTGAGTGTCATGATTCATACTTACTTTTTTAAATAATATACGAAGCTTTAATATCTATTCAAGGGATCTAATGTTTCTTGTCTCTTTTTTCAGCATCAACACAACTGAGGATCCAGAGCGAGTTCCATTTAGACTTCCCAGAGACTACGCTGATGAATTAATTGAAGCGTGCCCATTCTTGTGAGTAATGCTTTCTAGTCACTTGCATCAAAACAAGAATTTTGTTTTTTCAAAAATGTGTAAAGTATTATTGACAATTTTATTATAGAGCACCATTCAAAAAGGGTAAAGTTGCGAAAAGACTGATTCCGAAGCATGAAGCACCTGTGACCGGAGCAGCTGTAACTCCCAAAGATGCAGAGAAAACTTTTGCGCGTTCCTCTGCGTAAGTTCTTTCTTTCTTTCAGTGTTCCACATCATGAGAGCTTAAGGAAATTTGTGTCAATTACTAATTATTATTTAAAGTTTTAAATACACAAAGTAAAGTAGTAAGAGAGAAAATGTACATTGTAGATTTATAATATCAATATTATTGACAATTTTAAATCAGACATGCTGGCCCCCGAGTAGACTTGAAGCCCCTGAAAAAATACCGATTTATTGTGGAGCCAGCCATCGTAACGAGTAACCTTAAAGATAAAATCAAGGAATGGGGTGGAACTGCTTTGGTCTCATTTAGGGGTAACACCGAGTCCATAGCCGCTCTCATTACGACAAAAGGTATTAAAAATCATCAGTCAATGAGTATAGTTGTATTGATAATTTATGAAAGTGATTGATAATATTTTTGTCTTTTGTGTATCCTTTGTATAGGGAACGTTAAGGACAAAAAGGACAAATTTGTTAACGAGGCAAAGGGTCGAGGTATTCCAGTAGTTTCAGTCAAATTCTTGGATAATCTCAAAGAGACTGGCTATGATGTGATTGAAGAAATGCAAAAGTCTTTGATTGTGGATTGGTTCAAGCCCAATGAACTGAAAAGTTACTTGACTACCACATATCCTGATATGGAAAAGAAAACAGGTAAAGTTAATTCATCTAACATAAAAGGAATGTGTAACATGACTCGTTGGGAATTTTATACGCGGAGCTGAATGAGAAAATATTTAAGCTCTGTCACAACTTTCCCTACAAAATTGTGGTTCTCTGATGACTGTAGTCAATAAGTTTTGTTACCTACAGACAGATACGGAACCTACAAACTCAACGCATGAAATTATTTTTACTATTAAAAATGTTAAAAATAATTTCGTACGAAATTGCTCTATAAGGAATGTGTGTTAAACTATAGTTTCAATCAATTGCTAATATACTGTGTATTTTTTGTACATTACAGAAGAAAAGGAAAAAGAAAAGAGATCAAAGTATGAACTTGAAATGAAAAAAATAAAATTGAAGATGAAAAATGGAGCAGTTGTTGATCCCGAAAGTGGGTTGGAAGATTGTTCTCACGTGTACAAGGTATTATAACTTAATACAAAACTAATTTGACTTGTTCCCTTAGTTAGTCCAATTTCACTGATTTGATTTATTTTTCAAGGAGGGAGATAGATTTTATACAGCTGTATTGAATAGAGTAGACGTGGATGAAGGAAGAAACTCATACTACAAACTTCAGCTTATTGAATCGGATAAGGGTCGAAAGTAAGTGTTTTTAAATAAATATTTAACACTTTATCGGTGTTGGTTTGATTAAAGTAGTATTTTATTCCACTAAAGCTACCATGTGTTCCGTTCGTGGGGACGTGTGGGAACCACCATTGGTAAAGAAGCAACAACTCCGGTAGCAAGTTTGGAGGAAGCAAAAGATTTGTTCAATCAAGTATATTTTGAGAAGACCAGGAATGAGTTTGGAAGACCATTCAAAAACCACCCTGGTGCTTATACACTCATGGACATTGATTTTGGAGAGGTGAGTTGAATTTTATCTCAAAATATAATAACTATTTCATGGATCTTGTAATTCTGATATTTTTCCCCAACTAAATTTGGTATTTATATTTTATTTTTGAATAGAAAAAGCATCTGGAAAAGATTGTTCCTGATATCGCAAACTCAAAACTGGAACTACCAATTCAGAAACTTGTCTGCAAAATTTTTGATGAGGAGAATATGAAGCAAACCCTTATGGGATTTGAGGTTTTTTACATTTAAGACTATAATATGAATTTCATAAGATAATATTCATCCATCAGTGAACTTTGTACTTGTCAATGAGAATATATGATGTTTATTACACTCGTTGATTATACGATGTTGAAAATTAACGAAATAATATTTTTGTAGCTTGATTTGGAGAAAATGCCTTTGGGAAAGATCAGCCGGGCTCAGATTATGAAGGCATATACGGCTCTCAATGATGCTATTAAACTCCTTGAAACAGAGGATAAATCGGTTGCCTTGGACAAAAAGCAGAGACAGATGGTTGAAGTTACAAATCGCTTCTTCACACACGTTCCACATAATTTTGGAGCCAGAGATGTACCATTATTGAAAGATATTGATTTCGTCAAGGTATACAAAACGAGACATATAAAATAGAAATTAAGACATGTAATTTATTTGACATAATTTAATAAAAATCTATCCTCTTGTCTTCTTGTAGGCGAAGATTGATATGTTGGATAACATGCTTGAGATTGAGCTTGCATATGAGCTTCTCCGCAAGGGTGATGGAATTGATGGTCATTACGAGTCTCTTGAATGCGAGCTCCGAACTTTGGAGAAATCTTCCCAGATGTGGCAAATTTTGGAAAAATATTTGGCCAATACCCACGCTCCAACCCACGTGGACTATACTTTGGAACTTCAAAATGTAAGTCTTGGTCAATTGTTATTTGTATGTCAAGAAGACTCTCAAGTATTATTTTTTTTATAAGACTTATGTAATATGATTGTAAGAGTATGACTGACTTGCGAATTTTTTCTATGATAGATATTTGCCGTTGAAAGAAACGGTGAAAATAAACGTTACCTACCATGGCAAGATTTTCACAATCGGAAACTTTTGTGGCACGGATCCAGGACATCAAATTATGTTGGAATTTTGTCTCAGGTACATTTTTAGTCGAGTTTCAACTAATCAGATTCAATTTATTAGTGTTCTTTTCAATGTAGTACAAATTAAAATTTGAAATTTGTGTAGGGCCTAAGAATTGCTCCACCCGAGGCTCCAGTCACAGGCTACATGTTTGGAAAGGGTGTCTACTTTGCTGATATGGTGTCCAAGTCGGCAAATTACTGTTTTCCAAGTAGACAAGACACTGCTACTGGATTGTTGCTACTCTGTGAAGTAGCTTTGGGAGATATGTAAGAATCAATTTATCTGATCAATAGTAACTTAATTTTTATTACCACTATGAACTTTGTGTTTAAGAATAAAATATTCTTTTGCAGGCATGAATTGAGAGATCAAAATTGTGAACTGATGAAAGCTCCTAACGGAAAACACAGTGTCAAGGGATGTGGTAAAACTATTCCCGATTCCACTGAAGAATATGTCCTTCCGACTGGAGCTGTGGTTCCTTATGGAAAACCGACTCCGTCTGGCATCAAGAAGTCTTCACTCTTATACAACGAGTAAGTTTTTTCATCAAATTTGTTGAAAATTTAATGGAAGATTCTCTAGTTTATTAATTGAACAATAAACTAATCGAACTATTATCTGCAGGTATATTGTCTACGACACAGCTCAAGTTAACATTCTCTATCTCCTGGAAGTGAAGTTCAAATTCGACAAAATTAAATACTAGATTCTTGTACTGGATTCTCTCAAATTATTTTGTATAACCTCTTTTTGGCAAATATCTTGGTAAACTTGTTACTCTTATTCGTTATGATGATTTTAAACACTTATTCCACACATAGTTGCTGCTTCTTTTACGTAGTGTATACCAAGTTTAAAGATCTTTGTGGTGATGAATTTATTTTATTATAGTTTAAATTACGTTATTGTTCCAAATACCCAAGCAGTATTTACTTTACACTCTTGATTCAACTTGAATTTTTTTGTGTGGAATCAATTATTGTACTTTTTGCATTATAAATGATGCCTTTATCAAGTGAACTACATATGAATTGTCAATGTTAAATTTGTAATTTTACGAGTTTTCATTATGAAAATTTCATGTTCCTTGATTTAACAATTGAAAATGTCTAGATTTAGCTTCAATAGTGTAGTCAAAGCTATTTGTCATTTTCAATTACGAATTTTTAGTTTTAGCTTGGCTCAGGATTTTGATGATTGACGAGAATATTACTCAATAATTAACCCACTTAATCAATTTCAGAAATGTTCAATCACATGTCAAAGAATTACTGTCCTGTCGGCAGTTTTTCTCAGATTTTTCTACAGTGTAATTAAAAAATAAATATGAATTAATAATAAATAGTTTACATTAAGATTTTCAAACGATATATTATTTTGCTACTAATGATCGAATAGATATAAATGTGGGCAAATGATTTGTTCCACTATTGTCCAACTGAATGAGATTATGTTCAACAAGTAGTTTAACGGATTCGATGCAATGAAACACTAACATACCTATTTAATAATGAAGTACTACTTGCACAAAACGTTAGAGGAGCATTTACACTATAATTTTCTAATTGTATGATCACTTGTGATGCCGTTTGGTCTAAGAATACTATTTACTTATATCATTTTAGATTGGAGAAGTTTTACGTGACTTGATACTATTTGTTCCTTTGGAGTAGTGAGATTTCATGAAAGAATCTATGGTACAGAGCAGTTGTTAGAACTTCTAACAACTGGTTCTAACTTAGAAGTATTGCGATAATGTTATAGATATGTACCTAATTCTTAACCTGAAGACCACAATGTGCTAAGCTTATGAACGTTGGATGCATTGATAACTAATATAAATATTAGATGAAATGTCACAAGGTAGGTTCACAATTTTCACATGTATTCCATTTATCTGTGTATTATTCTTGATCGATGAATAAACTACATTACATACAGAGATATTGAAGTCTTGTCTTTAAATGAGTTTCGTTAATCACTAGAAACTTTAATTGTAATAAAAATCAAGTGTATTTCCATATTAAGGGCTTCACGGAAAGTTTTTACATTATTATTCCTGAGAAATCCCAGCCAGAGATTTAGCCATGAGCTTAGAACTTGAGGAAATTTTTCAAATCTGGAAGAATACTGTGTCGAAGGACGTGGGTTCAAATGAAGACAAAATTAGGGAATGGAATTAAAGTAGTAGAGCCCACGGGATGTGTGCAACACGAATGAAAGGATTAAATACTTGAATCGGTCGTGTGTGTGTCACTTGTAGGAAGTTTGTAAAGGATGTAGTAGCTTAAGGAAACGACTTAATTCAGGAAACAAGTACAACACATAAAATAAGATCACACACACGGATGTTCCAGAGCTCCAGAGTAATTGAACAAGTGGAATTGAGTTGGAGTTTAATGTACTGCACCTACAAAAATTATTCGTAGTGAAAGTAACAGTGTGTGTGTGGGAGTGTGGACTTTCACACACACACACACATGACAGGGGTGTAAAAATGAAACCCTCATAAAATAACGGCAAAAGGTCAATCTGGTCAATAATATTAAAATTCATTTGAGCAATGAATCATGGCCACATGAATAAAATTCTCCAGTTCCCCCTTCCACCCCGAGATTTTGAGAGGAAATAAAGAAGAGGTTAATGGATTTTAAAGAGTGACGCAAGTTGTGTGTGTAATTCATTCTAAAAACAGCAAATATAATTTGTGAAAAAGTATCATGACATTTATCTCTCTCCATACCTCCCAAAATACTTGTCTCAACTTCCTACAGTGAATGAATGAACAATAGTTCAACAGAGTATCCATAGTTAATTATTATTCAGTCCAGGAGTGTGTAATAAATTATTGTTATTGATGTGTCGTCGTCTTGGTCGTCCTCACCCACGTGATATTATTCATCAATCCGACCATGATACATGGAGGGACAATAAGAGGATGGGAGAAGTAAGACGACAATGTAAGTACGTGAAAAGAGAGCATGGATTGTTTTGATCGTGATTATTTTTGGCAACAGTCTTCTTGTTGCGTCGTGCCCTTTTCCATCTCTTCTAGGAAAAGTCTGGGAGCAAAGGAAATGGAGTGAGATGGAAAAGAAAGAGTTGACCCCCTGCTGTCTTGGTCTTTCGATAAATTTTCATCAAAGTTAATCTTGAAGCCTAAAATTCTATCCCTTCGACTCTCACCCTTTTTCTCTCTCTCTTTCTCTATTGTCTCACTTGTTCAGTGCTTAAACACGAAGAATTACTGGAGAGAGAGAAGGGAAGAGAAAGCGAGAGAAAGAAAACTGCTGGTACTCATTTATGCCCACCTACCCACCATCAGGCTAAGACAGCAAGAAAATCCAGACCAGAGGACATGTATAAATACCCTGACGACTCTGTGTCCACACTCAACAGTCTCATTCTTCTGGACTATCGTCATCATCCTAATTTCAAACCTCAAACTCCATCCTGGGATCCAGTCGTTTTTTTGGTCTAGAAATTTATTTTTGAATTTTTTTTCTTGTTCTGGTTTTTTCTCTTACTACCCGAGTCAAAAATGAATTTACTCATAGGGTTCCTTATCCTTGTGAGCCTAGCAATTGTTCATGGTGAGCTGTTCTTCTTTCTCCGGAGAAGGAAGGGAGAAAGTCAAAATTTTTAACATTATTTTTTGTTTACTCTTAATTTTTTAGGCCAACAAAGTGAGAAAGCAACGTCAATTATTCCGTTTCCTCGCATTGGTAGGGCCGACAGATTTTTTATGTCAGACAAAAGAAATGGGGCTTCTCCAGGACTCATCCCTTTCCCCCGAATTGGTCGAGGAGACGGTAGTGGTGAGTTGTAAATATTTTTTTAAAAAAAGAACAATATATATTAAAAAAAATTTGTTAATTTTTTGACTGGTTTTATTTCGAAAAAGGTATGCACGAGTCCAAAAGACAATTAATCCCCTTTCCAAGAGTTGGAAAACGACCTTACTTCCATTACCCCTTTGACCCCTATTTCCTTGACTATGAAGAGTCAGTCCAGTATCCAGCTGTCACAGATGCTGTGAATCCCAGTTTCCTGGCTACACCCTCAACAGACTCTACGGGTCTGGAAGAGAATGAAGAGAAGAGGAATGGAGGAGGTGCCAATGGAGGAGGAATGTGGTTTGGTCCTCGGTTGGGAAAGAGGAGAAAGCGGTCCATTGAAGAGTCTGGGTCATCAGCAGAAAAAGCCAGTTTAGATACCCGAACCCTCGTCAAAATCCTTCATAATTTCAACTGGGCTATTGTCCCAATCAAAGGTGAGTAAACTTTTACCCTTCCTTTAATGGTAACATATGCTATGAATAACCATTCTTTTTTGACGATTCAATTGTTCCTCGCATATTCCAATTTATCTCAAACTATTTGCAATAATTTATTCCCTTTTATTTCAATATAAAACACTTTAACACACTCTACTGAATCACAGAAAAGGTATGACACACAACGGTTACTTCCACCCTGCGTGTGTGTCTGTGTAACGATCAAGTTGACAATTCGAACACATTTTTCAAAAAACATATAATTAAGCCAACTATTTAATCGTTCCCAATCCCAATATCCCTGCAAGTACCATGTTACGCAATAATAATTTTCGTTCAAGCGTATCCAGTCAACAAACAATCCTCGTCCTCTTTTCCTCCATATGCTGTACACTGTACATTAGTGTGCATTGGAGGAGATATAAATACCCAGATTCTCTCTCTATAAATGACGCCATTCGTATTGTCCTCTAATATTTTTTGGATTTGAAAATATTTTTACTTTTCACATTAATCTTGAATCACATTCTCTCTCACACTGTCAAACTTCAGCGTCACAATCCATTGCAGGAAAAAAAAAAGTTAGGTTACACAATCTCACCAACGAAAGAGAGACTTGATCCACAGCGACCGTTCCAAATGATATCCGGCCTAATTCAATTTTATGACGCATCACTTGGTGCAATTATACACGAGACAGTTGGAGACAAACTAAAAAACACAATCTACTACTTAATAATATTTCTCCAAAGAAAGGAAAGAAATATTTTGTAAGACAACCAAAAAGTTTAATTCTCCTTGCTTGTAGAACGACGAACTTCATTCACACCACGTTTAGGTCGTAGTTCAGAAGAAGTGACAACTCATCATCACAAATCACAACCTTACTCTCCCAGGTATACATTTAAAGAACACACCTGTGTCACTACACCCACACTTTCATTAAGATGGTGTTGAGTGCGGTCTAAATGGCTCCTACACACTGTACATAAATACAAAGTAACTACATTTTTCGTTTTGTCCCCGTCTTTCGCTTTGTATATTCCATATGTTGTCTCAATTGTCATAATGTGTAGTGTCTTCATGTAAGTAAGTAAAGAGAAGGAGAAATTATTTTGAAAAGGGAATTTGGTAATGTGGAGTATCATTGGTTTGTTTTTCTGTTGTTGTTGATGGGATGTTGACAGGTTAGGTCGGTCATCCCGGGAAGAGTCGTTCGTTGAGCTTGAGAATGAAGAGGAGAAAAGTGGGATGAGTCGGTATTCTCGTAGTGGGTCGACCAACAACAATTCTAACAGTCCCACTCAAGCACCCAGTGAAGATCCAAGTACGTCCTCTGCCATTGCCCCTTTCTCTCCTCGTCTTGGTCGTGACCACTTCTCTCCACGGTTAGGGCGCTCCGGCGAGGATCATGAATAGACCCTCTACATTTAAATAATTGTCAGTTAACTAGTAAATTATTGTAAACTGTACATACCCATGTCCCATACCCACACATCCACATATTTACAAATACGTAGCTTGTACATCCTAAATAATATTTCTATACACTTCTGTGACGCATACATACACACAAGGGGTAAATACTTACTCACGACACGACACAAACACACACACATACAAATCTCTACTACCTTCGGTATTACCTATATGATTACTTATTATAAAATACACCTGACAAGTCAATGGAAGGAAACAATGGGTGCTATCCGTTTAAAACATACCTATATATATACGCAATCACGCTGAAGCATGCTGCACGCTCTCTTCCATATTATATTCTACAATTGATACATTATAGTAGTGAATCCAGTATGTAGTATAGAATAGAAAACAAAAATGTGTACTTCACGCAGGATGGGAAAAAGAGTCATGCAATTTCTTTCATTTTTTTAGTAGGGAGAAAGACTTTGAGGGGGGAATCCGCAAACAATACTCATTAGCTTTATTTTACAGATTAGACGTTTTGTTGCTACTCCATCCCTGGCACACACTGCACACCCCACACACGCTTTAATCCTTTTGTAGTATTTTGAATTTTATGGAGAAATTTGCAAATTCTGATTAACCCCGACAAGTTGACCTTCCCTCACAAAAAAATCGGAAGAAAGAGACACTACTATGTGAGCTACTATTTACGATGAAATTATATACTTGTACATAAGACAAAAGAATTTTCAGGTTTTCAACACAAAAACACACAAGACAAAAAAAATCTTTTAACCCTCAAACATAGATACACACACACAACACAAAACACCAAAAATTCTTTGTCTTGGCTAGGAGGACCACAGTGTGTGTGGTGTGGTGTGTGTGTGTCAAAATATATTATACAAAAAAATGATGTAGAGATTTGTATTCACAAACAGTATTGTAGTTTAGTTATAAAAATTAAAAAAGCAGAGGATGACTTGTAGTTGTCTCATGAAGTTTTAGCTGGGGTACCTTGAAAGAAAAAAGAAACACTCGTCCATTGTCTATCTGATTGTTGGCAAATAAATACTAATAAAAATACTCGTAAAAAGTACAAAAATCACAAATCATCTCGTAATAATAATCATGACATTTTTTTTCTTCTTTCAAAAAAAGAATATGCAAGAAGCATATGTAGTCAAATTGTTATATATGATGGCGTCCATGATTTTCATAACGTACCACCCCCCTTTACAACCCTAATCCCTTAAACACACACACACACACAGAAGGCGAAATTTGAAGAGCAAAAATAGAAGAGACTGATGAAGAAAAATGGAGTGAGCTTCAGCGGCAGAAGAGGAAGGGGACAGGTAAAAGGGATGAGAAAAATCCTTTTATATGACACCCACGCAAGGGAAAAAAAGAGTATTTTTGTCCCTCTCTCTTTTTTTTATGTTCAATTTTCAGACGTCGTCGTCGTCGTCGTCGTCCAAAGCGTCTACGTCAAGGAAATACTCAAGGGGCATACCACTTACACACTGTATATTATCCTCTATCTATTTGCTACTTATTTCCGTGGTAAATTTGCTTGCATGCGTACTCACAAGCAAAAATTGTCCGCCTGTGAATGTGTGTGTGTGTGAGTACTGCCCACATATCCCAAAGTACGTCGTCTCATTCAAAACCACATCTTCTCTCCACACACATACACATCACATCCACTCTGATACTGTTACATACAATAATAACAATAATAATGGCTCTATTTCCAAAAGCAAAAAAAATTACAGTCAACCACAAAATGAATAAATATAAGGGATAAATTGCGCTCATACACCCATACACCAAAATTACACGGTAGGCATTATACTTAATCATATTATACTTGCAGATGTAAGTTGTACAATGCATTGTACATTGCCTTGTTATAGAAATGAATATATTACAAGAATACTACGCTTACTATTTTGTGATCAAAAACACATACACAACTCCGCCTGTGCCAATTGGCTTTCAAGAATGATTCTTTGCTACGCCTGTCCTCTTCTCTCTCTCTCTTCGTCTCTTTTTATTTTTCTTCAAATCTTTCCATCTCATATATATATTTAGGTGGCATACATATGGGTGTGTGTGTACACACACAACTTGACCAGTATGAAGACACAATATATTGAATCGATATTCTAATAATATGCATACAATTTTATTATTATAAAGACAAGACTCTTCCTCCGTCCTTCTGTCCCTTCCTCTCTATTCTCTAAATATGAGATAAAGAGACAGACCGTCTCTCTCTCTCATCCCAAGTCACAATGGGACAAATGGAATTTTCTCTCCTCCTTTGATTGTTTTCCAAATTACTTTTCATACTTCTCTCTCTCTCGTCCACACGACACTTACATTATATTCCGTCATATGTATCTCTATGGAATTTTACAACAAGGTTGAAACCCACATTTCAAGTGTACTCTGCAGTCTGTATTGTACAGTACCGCATCCACACACTGTGCAACATCCATCAATGAACAATCATCTCTTTGTGTGTTAGTTGTGTGTAAAAACAAATTCTTTTCCTCTCTTTCTTCTCATGCCTCGATGTACTAGTAATTCTGAAGAAGAAAAAAACTCTCTAGACTTTCCTTAATTATGACATAAAAGTTTTTGTTTAAATCACTTGATAAAATTATACATTGTCACTTTTGTTACAATGTTATTGTAGAATTTTTACTTAGAAAAGAGAGTGGAGTGGGGAGAAAATGACGAAGGGCCCAGAATTTAATTTGTTAAACTTTTAATACCAATTTAAAATACAATGTAAATAAATCTCACTGTTTAGACTAGATAAAGACGTTAAATTCTACACTCTCCTCCCAATTACGTGCTCCACACTCACTCCACATTCTACACTACAGACACTAGGAAAATTAGGATGAGAAGCAAGCAACTTTTTCTTCCGCTACACACTACACACACACACACACAATTAAAGTGTGTATGATGGAGTGCGGGAATCATGAAGTGTGTGTCTGTGTAGTCTGTACAATGAGAAACATCTTCTTGGGGAAGGTGTATAAATTGACAAATTTTTTAACCGTTCTCTCTCATTAAGACGTACAAAGGGAAAAAATATAATTATGGATCTTCATGATTTTGTGATAAATTTCCCCTCCTCCCCTTCCTCTTCTCTCGTTTCTCTCCTGTGAATGGAGGAATTAGCAAAAATTTCCAATAGCCAAGTAGCAGCAAAGCCAGACAAGATGCTGACGATGGGAAAAATGCATACACTGTAAATATTTTTCTACATTTGCAGGTACACACAGGCATTCACACACATCAATGTGAGTGCCTTCTGTGTGTGTGTTTCGGAGCCTAAATTTACCGCAAGTTCAGGCTAAAGTAGTACAGAACTGAAGTTGATTAAAGAGAGTCAATATTATTATTAACCTCCATCCAAACACATATATGTACACATAGATAGATATGTATACGTATAACAGCGTCGCAGGAAGTAATTTTGCCTTGATTGGAAGAAACAGAGTAAATAGGAAGGCATTCAAGCGTCAAGCGGTTAAGACACAGCCATATGTATTACTAAAGCTATGTTTAAATTAGACTCTAGCGTCAAGGAACATCCGTCAGCTACTCTACTCTACCTCAATCCAGACGGCTTGAAAAACGTTCTCCAAAAAAATATTTTGATTGTAAAAACTGCTTTAGTTGAACATGCTAAAATATTGTTGGAGACATGAGAGTCATAAATTTTAATAAAGCAGACGACGACTGACTTTGTGTTTTTCCCTCAAAAATGGACGACGCGGTTTGTCCTCAGTTGAAACTTTCAACTTGAAAGAGGAGTGAGGGAGTGAAGGTGATAATTCCCCTTGCATTTCAGCCTGAGACTATGAGCTGGTTTACATGCAGGGGAAAAATGTACATTTCTCTACTGTAGATTTTAAAATGTGTGGTAGACGATAATGTACATTATCAAAACCCACATTTACGAGGGCGGTTCAGTGGATAATGATTGTAGGGTACTTAGAAGTCATGCAGTGACTAGTAATTTTTACTGAAGGTACACTGGCTCAATATAGGACTGTACACAACAATTCAGGTCATGT
>WJFB01003400.1:0-13343 GCA_009870185.1 Pygmarrhopalites habei | reverse complement strand
GAACAGAATTTTTTCGGTTCGGAATTTGGGCCGTTCCGAACCGGTTCCGAACCGATTCTGTCGGTTCGGACCCGGAATATTCCGGTTCCGATCGGAGCACTAATATAAAATCTTGTACTCAAAATCTTTCACAATTATTTTGGCTGAAAGTCTTTCAATCGTGCAGTATTTTTTCCCAAGACATTTTATCCAAGTTGAAGTACACAATTTAGATATGTACGTAACACTCGGAGTTGTTGCGTATTTAATATCCGGGTATTACCCGAAGGTCTATAATTTATGGATGAAGCGTCGAGTGAGAAAGGAGTGGATGATTAATGTTCATTTATTCATAGTCACATCAAAAGTCATTACTGTCGTCACCTTCCGTACATCTTTTGGGACCTGTGAGTTGTTTTCTGAGCTTCTGAAGGTCCAATTATACTAGACCACCACCACCACTACTACTACATGCTCATGGTACATGGGACTAGCAACTGAATTGTGCACCCCGCACTTCTCAAGATGAATCGATGAACGGATGAATGACAGTTGAGGACAAGAACGGAGAAATAAAGTATCTTTCGTAAAACTCATGAAGAGTCACTCTTCAAATATTTTCCTTATTTTGTAATGTACTGCGGAGTTCTCACTCTGTCAAGCAGAAGCAAGAGAGCTTGACAAAAATGTTGACTGTGAAGGAACTCCACCTAACTTTCTCCTGTCTAGACCTCTGTTCCAAATTTTATTTTCTCCCCATCGAAATTGTCCCAAGTTTTGGGAGAGTTGAAATGCGGCTGAGTCCTCACAATTCCAAAATAATTATTTGGAAAATTGTATTTGGAATGGCAATCCTTGGTTGGTTCCACGTCGTATTTCGACTATTCCACACTTTTTTCGTGTCTGAGGATCATCCTGACTTGGTTCAGATCCCACCTCACATGTGCCTCATCCTGGGACAAGCCATGATCTTGTTCATGGTCATCATTCTATTTTCTGTGAGGTCGGAGGTCACTGTGGCTCTCTTCAACGTCGTCTGTCAGGATCAGAGTTAGTCTCCACTTTTAAAACTCTTGTCCTTCCAAAGGGATTCTCCCTAAACTTAAATTCTACTTGTTAAATCCATTAAAATTTTGATGATTTTATATTTGAAATTGATAAAGAAATGTCTCTATTGTTTACCAATTCAGACATGATCCGGACGATGATTGGTGGTGCAGGGGGTGGCCGAAAATGGTGGAATTTTCGAAAATTCACAGTTGAAGAACTACTGACCCTGTACCTCCCATTTATTTGTGGTTGTGGTCCACCGTTTTTTCTCATAATTTTGCTAGTCAAGCCGCACGCCAGTTTTGCCATTTATTCCGGACTCCCGCCATCCCTTCAACACCCAATCACCTTCATCCCTTGCCTCGGTCTAGAATTTTACGTGTACTCTTTCTGGTGTGGTACATCTCTCCTCACTTGCTTCATCATGATTTTATTCATCCAGCAAATTGATGGGAGGATCAAAATAGCCCTCCAGGCTTTGACG
Organism: Pygmarrhopalites habei; assembly: GCA_009870185.1. NCBI lineage: Eukaryota > Metazoa > Arthropoda > Collembola > Symphypleona > Arrhopalitidae > Pygmarrhopalites > Pygmarrhopalites habei. Next base: position 11,830 of record WJFB01003400.1, on the reverse strand, counting down.
TCAGTTCCTTCTTTTTTTCCTAGAAAAATTTCTACACACTTAAAATAGATGGGAAAATGTTGGGTGGAAAGTGGGTTTTCTACGGAATGAGGGAAAATTTACCTTCAGAATGCAAAAATTCTCCCGGGAAAAGAAGGAAACTGCTTTCCCCGGAGGAGTCCACAAATTCCCCCCAAGAAGGGAAAATATTCCGAGATGCAGGGGCAATTCCACTCTTCCCCCCAATTTTGACCTTTTCAGGAGAAACTTTCCCTTCTGTTCTAAGAGTGTGTGATAATTTTTCAATAACACAATTTTTTAGAAGGTAAAATGAGATTTTTCTGTTGTAGGTCAGTGAACGGGATGGATAGTAAGAGTCGATTGAGAACACTGTCCAAAAGGTTCCTCATGACAGTCAGGTCGTACAAGGAATGTCGTCAATTCCAATTCCTCCTTCAACTGTTCAATCAAAAGTACACTCTCATCATCCTCTCCGTCAAATTAGTCTGTTCTGCTTTGTCCGTCCTCTTCATCAGTTTTGCCATCGTATTCCACAATCAACATCCCCTCTTCTCTGCCATGTACTTTTTCATGGGGTGTCAAATGACGATTGGTTACTGCATATGTTTTTCTAAAGCTTTCTACATCCCAGAGAATCTGAAGAAATATAAAAAACTCATCAAGTCGAGTTGTGGACAGTTGAGACTAGAAGGACTGGATTGTAGGGGCTATCAAAAATCCATTGCAAGTGTCCCTCCACTTGGAGTCAAGGGATTCAAGAGGACTTCAACGCCCAGTTTCCTCAAGCTACTCACAAGATACATTGTCAAAGTCCTCATTGCTTTCGCATAGTTGGGAACACCTCAGAAAATAATTGGAGACTGCAAAATTATGAAAGAGTATGAAGGGTCGCCATTTTGTACTCTACATTTTTTTTAATCTTGACTTTGTTTCAAAAATAAAATCAATTACACTCACAAAAAATCTCTCATTTATTAGCAACAATGAAGACAAATTGTAATAAATTGATTCATAATTGGACTGGTCCACTTTTCCTTCCCTCTCCGTCCCGCCCCTCCAGGACTCGGAGGGCCTCCTCCCTTCTCTTGACAACTTTCTCCATTCTCAGTCTCTCCTTGTAAAAATTGTCGAAATTGTTCACAATTATTGGGATGGGCATAGCAATCACGAGAACTCCACACACACAACAAATCCCTGCAATAATTTTCCCCAAAGCAGTCATAGGGTACATGTCCCCATAGCCAACTGTCGTCATTGTGATGACAGCCCACCAAAAAGTGGAAGGGATACTTGAAAATTGATGATTGTCATCTCGCTCCGCAAAATATTCCAGAGAAGAAAAGATGAGGATACTCATCATCAAAAATAACATCAACATTCCCAACTCCTTGTAAGAATTTTTGAGTGTCACTCCCAAACTTTGAAGTCCAGTTGAATGACGCGCTAATTTCAAAATCCGTAGGATTCTCATTATCCGAAACATTTGCATTATGTGTCTGACCTCTGTTGACACAGCCCCACCCAGTGCACTCACATATTTCGATTCTACAACGAATAGAGAAATGTAGTATGGGAGGATAGCTAGAAGATCAATACAATTTAAACCTCCCGCCAAAAATTTCCGCTTATTTGGAGAGACAGCCAATCGAATGAGATATTCAAGGGTGAACCAACCAATACAAATTTGTTCTACTAAGGTTAAATAATGATTGTCCACTTGAACTATACTTTCTCCAGTCCTCGTCAAGTTGACCTTGTCTGGTTTGTCGTGACGCCATTTTTCTTGAAGGTAATGACCCAGGTCACAGTGGGCAGACATGTTTGCATTGACACACTCAAACTCCATCAATTCAGGGAGTGTGGACAAGGTCAAGGCCACGGTGGACAGAATGACGAACAGGATTGACACGAATGACATTGCCTGGTCAAATAATTATGGAAAACAAACAATATTGAATATAGAAAAATTTGACACTTGACCTGACAGGTCATGACATGACATGGACTGACCCGAGCCGAGACGGAAGAAGTGGGTTCTTCAAAAAGATTCCATAAATATTTTTGGTAAGGGGAAAGACAGGATTGGCCAAAATTATCCGGGATTTTTTCCTGGAGAAATGTGGCTTCCTTCCGCATCTCTTCCAGAATGTGATCTTTCCTTTGATTATACTCAGGTTGACAACAAGACTCAATGTACAACTCGTCAATACCCCAGTACTCAAGGTCAGCCAGGAAGGACAGGATACACATGTCGAGGGCTACATGGAGTTGACCCGTGTAGTAGAAATTGAGGATACAATTGAATCCTTTTGACTGACGATCAAAATAATATTCTTCATTGATGAGGGAGTAGTAGTCACAAACTTCCATTATCTCTTTGTATGTTTTACATCCAGTCAGTTTACCAAGTCGGGTATTAGGGACTTTACAGTTCGCAAGGGTAGCCCATAGTACTTGATGCTTTGCACCACCCACGTTGAGGGTCACACGACCTCGATTGCTACCCCAACTTTTTGGACGGAGAGTGGAAGCTGGAGGGAGAGGTGGGGAAGGGCTCGAAGGGATCAAGTGGGATGAACGACGGTCAATTATAAGGGGATCCATGAATGAAGGATTTTGGTATATTTTTAAGGGACCAGGTGAACAAGGGGGAGACTTTTTGTTTGTCTTGTCCATATCTACATAAATAAAAGAGAGAGACTTGGATGATAAAATGATGCATTGAATTAATTAAAAAATTATTTTGATTGTTACTTACTTTGTAGTAATTAAGGGTAATGAAATGAGGACCCTTTAGAACGATTCCGTACGGCGTAAAGGCGGATTTTTTGACAAATATTTTTTTGTGTACTGGACAGTTTAAAATTTAATTGTGCAATCAAAATTTATGACCAGGGGAAGAGAGTCAAGTTGAGTACCTGGTCATTGTCATGAATATTCCGAATTAATTAAGGAGTGTTTTTATTGGTGGACAGATTTTTATTGAAAGACGTGAGGATCTTTCCATCCCCTCAATTAATATTGATGATCAAGTCTCTCTCGAGTTGAGACAATTGGGGACCGGAAGTTTGTGTGTGTGTCCAGGACGTGTCACTCGGTAAAGATGTGAACTCTGTCTCTCAAGACTACACGTCATTCCTTCCTCTTTTTTCTATCAATGAATTGTTTATCATTTTTAAGATATTCATGACAGGAGAGAAAAGAAGAGCGTCACTAACTCCAATCCAGTTTACACTTAACATTTGAAAACACTCGACTTTTCATTAGCCTAATATTTTCAATTGTGGGGAGTCTCCATCTTCCTCCTCCTTTTCTCCTTTCAGAAAGGACCTTTCTCTTCTATACCGACAACATTGTCTGTCCCAATAAAATCTGGTTGTCGTCAGATCAAGGTCAAAGACTAGTGCAAAACAATATGGGGAAGCGTGTGAGGAAATACATTTTTAGAAATGTACTCCATTGATTTAAAGGTGAAGGCGAAGGTCCAGAGATCTCCTCTGTAATTAATGAAATATGTGTGGAGAAAAAATTACACCTTTTTCAAAAACCAAATTAGTCTCTTTTGCGGAACTGAATTCAAACTGTCGACCACACACACAACCCGTGTCCTCAATATTTGAAATATTATTTTCAAAATGCTTTGCACAAAAACAATATAAAAGACTGTAGTTGAGCGGAGGACAAAATGCTGTCAAAAAGTGGGATTTGTCGTGGAAATTGATGATGATTACGGTCGACGAGAATTATTTTCCTAGTGACCCAAATTGGATGTTCCTTTTTGTTTACCATCCTATCTTACACTCAATTTGAACGGAGCTTCTGTCCAACTCGTCATGGAACAAATAACTGGTTACCTTCCTTTCAGAGCAAAGATAATGTGTCAATTTAATACACACACATCTATCTCTCTCTCCCTCTCTCTCCCTTCCTCAATATTAGTTGATATCTTATCATGTTCATCCTCCCTCCTCCTCCAAAGTTCAATCATGTCTTCCATACAATTTTCTCGTCTTTCCATTTTTTCCGAAGGCTCATAAAATTGGTACACCTTTTTGTGTTGCCATAGAAAGAATGGATTTCAACTCGATGAGGCGGGCGGTGTGCGGAACTTTTGAAAAACAAGTAGTAAAATATTTTTTTTCAGTGTAAATAAAAAATGGGTGTCCAAAAAGTGTTTATTTGTCCAGGTCAATTGATGTGTAGTCAAAATTATTTGTTAAAAGTAGAGAACTGAAATAAGGAAAAGGGATAATGATAATATTAAGGGACTGGAGTGAGTGGAGAGAGTGATTGTGGGTTGGTATATTCGTGGATGTGGATAAGGAATAATAATGGTCCCCGTCCTTCGTAGTTATTGTGTCAATTCCTTGGAAAATAATGCCCTACTGCCCCATCTGTGAAAAATGTCTGTACTCGACTGGTCGAAAAACAGGGAGTGATCGGAAGTACCAACTTGGGTCGAATCTCCGTCGACACAAAGCTCTCAAGGCTTCAGGAGTTCAGGGAGGGAAGGAAGGGGATGACACCAAAGGCATCATCAGCACCAAATGTGGACACTTGTACCACCAATCCTGTCTACGCGACTACATCACCAACTTCAGAACGTACATCCACTCTACCACCATTCCCTATACATATAAAGAACTTTCCGCTTATAATCGTAAAGTAAAAATATGATTGGATTACTGTGTGAAATTTCTGATTTCTGAATGAAGGAAAGGGGATTGTTACGGCACCACTTACAATGTACTCTGCCCTCTTTGCGGGGCTAACCTCTCCAACGGGAAAATGTTGCGGATTGACCTAGAAGCTCATTTCGGAATACTAGAGGAATTTTTCCAGGATCTTTGTAAACTTAAATACATGAACAAAGGTAAACTGTGTACTAAATGTGTATCAATTTGTTAGCACAAAATTCGAATTCTAAAATGAATAATCTGTTTTGGTCTCAGAGCTCAAAAGAACTGTGGAATTGGAGTGGGCAGACATTGCAGAACTTGAAAAGAAGATGGTGGAGACTAAGGCTGAGTATGAACATGTTAGGTACTTCATTCTATTCTATATTTCTAAAAGGCCCTTAGGCTAAGGAACACAGTTCTTTAGAAAAGTTTAGTGTATTTTTTTAAAATAATTTTTTGATGTATAACAGGACAATCAAAAGAAATAACGAACAAAAGTGCACAGAGACAGAAGCAAGGATATCTAAAGCAATTGACGATGCTCGGACTTGCTACAGGTACCGGGAAATTGAAAAACAACTCATCGATGAAAATGTCAACTTGGAAGCAGTGGCAAGGTACACCATAATGTATTTTTTTACTAATTATTTCGTAAATTCATAGGATTTAAGTACACACTCACAAGTAACTCAAAACGAAAATTCAAATTATTTGGCTAAAATCCTGAAATGATTACCATTGTAATGAAAAAAATTTACTGTCCAAATTTAGTCAAAAAATTTTTTAAAAATTTTTCAGTATTTTGAAAATACTTTTTTCCCTTTTATCCCTTTTTATTTTCTTACCAATGTAAATCATTTTAGGAGGCTAGCCAAGGCTGATAAGGGAAGGACACTCACACTCAGCCCGAGCACGGTCAAATTTATTTTTCACAAATGTGTGACCACCCGCGACATTCAAAAAATTCAACTTTTTGACACACTAATCTTTACCACTGAAACGAATTCAAATCTTTCTTCATAATTTTGCAGGAGGATGGAAACAATTATTAGTACAAGAGTTCGAACGCCATCTCCTCCTCTCCCTCAACCGACCACCTCCGTCCAATCAACTGCTCTAGAAATCGAAGACCAAGACAACGAATTATTTCCGTACCAAAATCCCAGTCCACCACAAACCAATGAAATACTTTATCCCCATCTACAGGACAACAACAACAACAACAACCAACAAATCCTGAGTATCGTCGACAAATCCTATCCCTACACTTCTGACTCTGACGACAATCAAAGTCGAGGTCAGAGTGACCTCGACCACTCTGACCAGGTCAAGTCTTCCTGTGGGTCATCTCAGGTCAAAGAACGAGCAAGACGTCAAGTCGACATTAGTGTCCAAATCTCTGTCCACAGTGAATGGTCCGTTGACCCTTCATCACCACCAGGAAAGGTCAAAGGTCATAGTTCAAAATTTAAGTACTCCCGGGCTTCCAACAAAAAAAGAATCCAACAACAGCAATCACACTCTTTCCTCTGTAATTCGAATTCTTCGATTTACTCTATGGACTCGGTCAATCCACCTGTAGGTCAAATTGAAGGTCAAACTGTTCCAAACACCGGTCAGTTATGTCAGTTGGAAAATTATCATAAAGAACAGATTGCGAGGAGTAGACAGGAGACTGTCACTCTAGCTAAATATGAACCCAGAGAAGACCAACGAAAATTGTCGAAAGAAATCGAAGCTAATTTGACTAGTGGGCAAATTGATCGATCGAAATCTTACATCATTCAAACACATTGTATTGTACGGAGGAAGGGCAGTCAAAAAATCACTTACATTCAAGACTACCCCGAAATTTGTAGTCAAGACAATCTCGAAAATACTGTCGAAAATCAAAATCATTTGGTGACTGCAGACAAATCTCGTTCCTACACAATTCAAACTTTTGTGACGACGGAGACAGTGGCGGACTCTAGCGGTGGAGATATTTTGTGGCCGCTGGAAAATTTCCCATCGGATGAGTCCATCGATCCACTACTCAGATCCCTGTTGTACCCACAAGATAAAAATGACAAACAAGGTCAAAGGTCAAAGTTGAAGAAACCTGGGATCATTGTCTCGTCGAGTCAAAAAGCGAGGCAAGAAATCAAAATAGAACAGCAACAACAAAAGAATAAATCACAAATCCAAACAACAACAAAACAACAGAATAATTCTTCAACCAAAATTGTATCCAAGAAAGAGAATTCAATCAAAAATGCCGCCGCTTCAAAACACCTTCAATTTCTTCCAGGGAAATGTGGGCCAGGGAAAGAATTTTCTAAAAATTGCCCATCTTTAGCCCTTGTAAAGTACACACCTTCAACCACGACTGCAACAATGGGAAAGTATTCGAATAGAAATGAAATGAAAAGAGTTGAAGAAATGGAAGATTTGTCTCTCGTCCCTTCGTCCAGTGCCATTGTTCCGTACAATAATTCAAATACGTCGCTCTCTTTAACATATTCTGTAGACAATTCAAGTAGTTGTAGTAGTAGTGATCATCAATTACTCAATTATTCTAATACTTCCATCGAAAACCGTGACAATGAAATGTCTGAAGGACTTCTAATAAGTCCACCACAAATGTTTGCTAGTGAAAATCCAGTTCATTGTCTAGCTCTCTCTTTCCCGCCCCTCCCACCAATCCCAACACCCAGAAAAGTTGACAACAAATCTCCAGTTTCGACAAGGAAAGAAGATTCACCAGATTTAAAATTACCACCTCCACCGAATAATAATGACTGGAGTCAATTCATCCTTCCACCTCCACCAGTCACAAATTTCGATGTACAACAACTTTCCCTAGTACTACCACCGCCACCTATGACCCCACATGGAAACCCAGGTCAAAAACAGGTCAAATCCTGCTTGCATCGATGTGAAACACCCGAATCAACAAGAAAACTGTTAGAATCCCTCCTAACAAAATCTTGTGATACTCCACGTCAAAATGTACAGAATAATTCAAAAATCCCGCCACCACCACCACTACCACCAATGGAGAATAATGATTTTGACGATGACGAGTTACTCAAGTCTGTCATCTTCAAAGCAAATTCTTCAGTCACAATCGAATCCTTGGATCAAAATCAAAATCCTTCGATCACAGGAGGTGGAGATGAAATCAAGTGTAACAATCGTCAACAATTACACCAACAATTGGAAGAGGATCGACTTATCCAGTACATGATCTCCAATCAAGATATCCCGTCACTCCATCATAGTATTTCTTCCAACTCGAAGAATAATGGCGGGAAGGATCAAAATGTTAAGTACTCTTTGGCTACTGACCATTTTGTGAAGTACCAGAATTATCAACCACCCATTTCAAATTTCCCGCTGCTCTACAATTCCACACAGAGTGTGAGGGTTGGAGTGGAACCAGCAGATGACCATCGAGACGGGTATTTGGAACAGAATTCGATTTTGGATAATCAATATTTGTATTCAAGAGTAGCCCCACCTCCACCACCAATCAGTCATCGGAGTATGAATTTGAATGTCCCGGACTATCCTCATCCAAGTCAACCAAGAGCTGACATCTATGGGAATGACAGTAGAGACAATTTCTACTCTTATTTTCCATGTAATGGTTGGGCGGGAGGACACAAAATGACAGTGACAACTCCAATTGTCATAGAACATAAAAATTCTCCTCCAAATGTCGTCCATGGGTGTGACCTTTCGTTCCCACGTGACTCTCTTTGTAGTAATAATTATTATTCTTGGATGCCTGAAAGTCATGCGTCCCTCTCGCCATCTTCCCACCACCCAAATCCAGTTAATAATCCTAATTTTTTGACAAATCCACGAAATTTCCCTTAAAAATCGTTTTTTCCTTATTTTTCCCTTCTCGTTTACTCACTCAACAGAAAAAAACTGTACCTCTTTTCCTCGCTCGTATTATTATTATGTCATTGTATTGTTTTCAAACGACAAGGATATCTAGTAAACAAACAACATTTGGTTCAACTCTTCCCTCTTTTCCCTCTTTTGTCATTTTTGTGCATAACAAAAACTTAGAAAATTCGTACGGAATTTATTTGGCTTCATCAAAAACAAGGATAACAATCAGCAAAAAATTTTGTACAACAATTTAACAAGTTCACATCGAATGTAGTTCAAGATTCGGACACTAGTTGAGTTATGTCGATGAGATACCATCTTTTGTCCCTGTCGGACCAATGGCAGTGCCCTGAATTTCTCACACAAAATTTGAGCAATTCTGGTGGCGTTTCTTCCAGCGGTTCATCTTTGAATTTTGTCGTCGACCTGTCATCGACCTCCAGAAGTACAAGTCGATTGTCCTCATCCGACCAGGTACACCGGTCATTGTTGAAGAAACAATATTTGACCATCTGCATGGACATATGTCCAACAGGGGATGAACCAGCTGTGGACAAGTCCCCGTATCCTTCGTATCTGTCAACAATTATTGGTGGAATCCTTCTTTTGGGTTTCCATCCGTAAATCTTTGACAACAATGGAATTTTTTTCTGTGGTCTTCGATGTGACCATGTTTTAACCCACGAGGAAGAGGGTGGAGTCCTTTTCCTCGGTAACATTGAGAATCGGAGATAATTTGAAAAAAATTCGGATGCCTTCCAAGGTCGATTTGGGTAAGAATGGGAAGAGCCGTAAAAGTTTTCTGCATCTGCGGTCAATCCTTTTAACCAAGAGTCTTCTGTCACTTGACCTCCAAGGTTGTCTGTGTCTATTGTACTGTAATGCATGTCGATGAGGGTTTCGGAGGGTGGGGAAGGGATCCAAGGGGACTCTTTGAATCCATTCGACGTTTTTGTCTGGTTTGAAGAGGGAGAGGTCAAATTTTTTGGCGGGGAATCTTTCGATTTAATGGAACTTTGGGAATCTGCATTTGTGGCGTTCGTCTTTTTGACATCTTTGAAGGGACCAGTGTGGACAGTCAGAAATGTTGTGAAGAGGAAGAAGAAGAGGAGCGCCAAGTTCAAAAAATTGTCAGATCTCATGGTTCACTAGATTTCACTGGCGGTTTAATTTCACTGGGGAAAAAATTAAATCCAATTTAATTTGGAAAATGGCAACAACTTTTGAATTTTTAAAAACAAGAATTCGAATGGCGAGAGAAAAACCTTTTTCGAATTTTGAAAATTGGCACACAATAATTGCTCACAGAATTAAATAACATTTATATTTTCACACATGCAAATGCAGTAAAATAGTAAAAATAGATTGTCAACACTTTGAAAAGAAATTTTTTGAGAACGCTTGACTGTCTGACTTAATCGGCGATTGAGTCTTTAATGAAAAGTGAAGGAAACCACGAAAATTGGACCAATCCTCCTCTCTCTAAAGTGCAATTTGCACTCTCTCAAGTGGATGAGAGCGTGTGCGAGGAGGGATGGATTCCTTGTAATAAAATTACCCTTCAATTCTCTGTCCAAATTTTTTCACAATTGCCCATGAACAGAAAATCTCAATGGAAATTGAACGAAAGCGTTTGAAGTGGGGAGGAGGATTTTGTGTGGCGATAAATGCACAATGAAACTAATAACATGCAAAAAAATCACACACACACACAGTGAGAGTGAGAGTAGGGGGGTATGAAATGCATTAAATGCTTTCCTTCTCTAAAATGCCTAAAAAATTTTTGTAGAGTGAAATATGGGGCAGTGCAGTCCATTGTCATGGTTCACACACACACAGTCAATTGCGTGTGTGTGCACATGGGACGGCATTGACCAAAGATGAAATTTGCCTCTCTTTTTTGTGTGTGGATTGGACCAAAACCCGTTTCCTCGTACATCGTGATTTACAGCCCTTTTGACTCTTTGTCATCTCAATATGAATTATTGTGGATGCGAAATCTTTCCACTCACACACAAACCCAGTTCGCTAAAATTTTCCAATATTTTGCAAACATTCAAGGAACTTGTGAAAGGCTGCAGAAATGCAGTGGAATTTAATGCTTTTTTGCACTACTTTTCAAGACATGCCGCCCAATTTTTGATTGTGACAAAAAATTCTGATTTTTGTACATGAAGCTTTGGGCTGGGTTGACAAAAGTTCTAGGTCACATTTTGCACCCACCTCAATTAGATTTTTAAATGGAGTGTGTGTGCGTGTGTGTGTGTTTGTGTGGAATAACTGAAAGGAAAGGCTGTGTGTCGAGTGCCGAGAGAGAGAACATGTAAACAATTTCTATTTACTTCTTTTTGTCATCATCCCTCATCCTGCCGACCTGTCATTCCTCCTCCCAACTGCAATTTTTTTAAATAATTGACCCATCCAATCCAATTTTTTTTGAAAAGTTTCTTCCGAGAGTGAGAGTGAGAAATTCATTTCAGTGTGTGCAGAAGAGAGAGAGAAGATTTTGACAATTGTTTACTGTTTGAACACTGCATGAAAGAGTTACCCTCAAAATCCTTCTCTCTATTCTACACACACACACACACAAGAGTGGAAGGTCATGCATGACGTGAGATGATTCATTCCCTGTCACCCCAAAATTTGTATGCACGACAATTGATTCAGAGCAAGTCGTTTGAAATTTAAATTTGGTTTTTAATATTTCAGTTGAGTATCTTTTGATAAAGACAGGGAATTCTGATGTGACTAATTATTTTTGCCAACTTTTGCACTCTTATTGCCAATAGTTTCTCCATTGCTGCTTTCTTTGTGGAAAGAGAGGTGGTAAAGGGCCACATGTGGGACGACCAGGATGAGAAGATTGACAAACCAAAAATAGAGATCGTAAAAATTTGACTGGAATTGAGAAGGGGTTTGAGGGTCCAGTGTCAAGTAGATGTAAGCAACTTGGGCCTGTGGAAGTCAGCAAAAAAATTAAAAATGGAAAGAAAAGAAAGGAGAAAAATTGATAATTAATTTCGTAAAATTGGGTACAAAAAATTTACTGGTGAACAAGCCCCAGCTTGGATTAGAGTCATTTCCCAGAGAAAGGCTGGTTTGAAAGACTTGAGGGTGTAGTAGAGGCTGACCCCTTGAAGGGGCACGAGGTAGAATAGGAACACCAACATTTGGATGGCTGCATAGGGTGCAGGGTCATCCAGGAGGAGTGCGGGTTCATGACCTAAGAGATGTTGAACGGATTGAGAACTACTTCCCAGTACTGC
>WJFB01003399.1:0-13344 GCA_009870185.1 Pygmarrhopalites habei | reverse complement strand
GAAAAAAAAAAATTTCATTATAACGGCACCGTCCATCCATGTTGTATTGTTCATATTGATGTATTGTACAAACTTGTTGAACGAATCCATTCTCTTGTAATAAGGTATGAGAAGGGTGTTGAAACTTTGGAAGCGAATGAGGAAGGCTAGAAGAGAGACTGCTATCTGCTGGACTCGTGCCAGCATTTCTGAAATAAGAAACAAACAAAAAAAGGTAGTCAATAACATTTTTCTGTCAAACATTTTCATTTCCGACTTGTTGCACACTACCACGTAACTGCATACTTATTTGAGCGTGATATTTAAATGAGGATATTTATTAATAAACACCACATTACGAAGAACAAATCAAAATGAGGACATACATGCTAGAGGATGGAACTACACGGGGATCGGTACAGTCTAGTATCCACCCAACATTACTATCTTTTGCATTGGAAGACGTCCCATCAACTGGGTAGAATCGATTAGATCGACGATGCGTACGATTTTTATTGCGAGGACGAGGGTTCTTCAACTGCAAAAGATTCCATCATTATGCCAAAAATTAATTAAGTTTTAGCACAATATTATGAACTGCAGGTAATAAAGGAAAATCAATGTAAATAACAACTTAAACTCTTTATAGAATATAATATAATGACGAAGGTAAACTCAGTGAACATCATATATCAGCATAATTGATTCCCACATCAGTCGGGGAAAGAAGTTCTCATCATAGTTAATTGAGTTGATAATATAATAAATATTTTAAGTAAATGGTGCTAAGTGAAGAATTATATTCTTACCTGGGCTTGAGCATTGCTAACAGGTGTGTTGCAAGGAGGAGCAGGAGGGAATTGAGGATTGATTGCTCTTGGTATTGGTGGCGTAATCTTTTCGAAATCTTCCTTACTGATGACATTCAATTTACAAAAGCTTGATTTGCCAAGTGATCGACTCTCTTCCTCTCCACTTCCTACCCACAGATTATCTTCATAATATCTAAGTCCATCGTCAATCACTTTTGCTAAATCTTGTGTCATCTTGGTTCTCGTCGTCCTAGAATTTATTGCATATAAGATTTCCACTTGAAGTACATCGACTGTAACCATGAAAAATCTAGTATAATTCTTTTAATCCTTACCAGTCACCAGTACGATCATGACCCTCATGCTTAAGAGGTCTACTTGGGATTGAAATTGAGCTAGTTGGTTGAACAGTCGGTGTGGGGGATGACTTTTGTGTGAAAATGACAATATTGTCAATTTCACTATCACTCATTTCATCTTCGTCAATATCATCTGACTCATCGTTTCTTTAAAACAAACAATCACAAGAAAAAATATATTAATTTTTAATGAAACCACCACCTTTCTCATCATCTCTCAATTGTGTCAAAATTAACACCCTCAAACATTACAAATTCTAGTCTACAACAGTAGTAGTTCGAATTGTAAATAATTATAACTCAGTGAACAACGTAAATCAGCATAATTTGATTCCCACATCAGTCGGGGAAAGAAGTTATATCTCATCATAGTTATAATTATGTAGTTAGAAAGAAGACTGATAAAATGATCGAATAAAATTATAATTGATACTTACAAGCTATAACGACTACTAGAATAATTTCGTTGACGAGATGGTAGCGAAAGTTCTTCGTCAAATTGAAATGCTAACTCATCAATAGACATGGACTCGGACGAATTTAATTTTCTTCCCGTCTTCCCTGTTGAAGGCCTTGGTTTTCTCTGCATTATGATGGAAAATGATTTTTTAAAATGTGTAAATTTTGATGTGTTTATTTCTCAACACATCCCAAATTTGTAACTTGTACAAACCTGGACTCTCTGCCACGCCTCCAATTCATCCCTCTCATCCTCAAGTTGTTGTTCAGGTGGATTTGACAAGCTAGACATTGTGATGTTAGAAGTTATGGATGATTCCTCAGTCTTCTCTTTTGCAGCAGCAGCTGACGACACTTCCGTACCTATTAAAAATTTTATCAATCATGTTCACATGTTACAACTCCATAGCATTTAGCAACAATAAATAGTTTAATAACATGTAAACAAATAGTACGGAATAATAATGCTTACCTTTATTCTGAGCATCCTTCGGCAATTTTGATTGTACAGCATCCTCCTCCTTCTTTCCAATATTAGTTGAGTCACTGGAAACATTATTGTCAAAGGTACTACTGCTCTTTTCTTGCTCAGCCGGTTGTTGTTGTCCTGTCGATTCTTCTTGTTGATGTTGTTCATCAGGTGGTGAGGTTGCAAGATATGATTTCCCTGGTACAAACTCTGGCACATTTGGATTCAGCATGTCTCCACTACTCTCACTGGATAATCTACTACTACCACCATTATTATTCTGAACAAAGTCACTCGCTGTTGGCAATGGTATGAGAATCCCAGAAGACATGGGCATCATCAAAGTTGGATGTAATGGTGGTGGAGGCATAGCGGAATCCAAAATTGGCCACTTCATGGGTTCTGTAATGGTCCTCACAAAATTCTTGTCTTCACTCAACTCTAATTTATTCGAAGACTTGATTGCTGCCAACACTAAGCCATAATCCTGAGTCATATTTTTTACTCGATGAAATGAAGAAATCAATCGAACAGGTAAATAGCCATTCACGTCCATCTTTCTTCTCAAATAAAAATCCTTGTCCAAATTTTCTTCACTAAAGTAATATTCACTGAAAAAACACAAAAAAAATTGAGAGTGTCAAAACAAATTGAATCATATAAAATGAGAGTAAAGTTCTGTGTTAGACATACAGTATGTACTTATTAATTCCATAACTACTCTTTACTATTGTATTGTATTCATTGTGTGTGCGTGTTTGTGCGGAGTCATAATAATGAATGAATAATTTTATAGCTGGAAATACTATTCATCTTACATTTGCTTTTTGACAAGGTCAGTCAAAATCCTATCCTGTCCTATGGTATAAGGCGTTCCAGGCTTAGGATCTAGGGGTGATGTGGCAAAAGCAGGAGGCACAAAATTCGTGACGTATGGCATGATGAACTCTGACATTGGAGAAAATGAAGATATAGTTGTAAAGTCAGGTGGGTAGTCTGTGTAGTCATCTCGATGATCCACATGTCGAGTAGCACTATTATTATGATCGTAAGATTCTTTATGAAAACTTTTGTCGTCTCGATGATCCACATGTCGAGTAGCACTATTATTATGATCGTAAGATTCTTTATGAAAACTTTGGTGACTATATCTAGCTCCATTTCGAATTGCTCCTCTTCCTCCTCGTGTACCCATACTTGAACTTCCTCTTCCTCTACCACCACCACGACCAACTGCTCTCCCATTCCCATTATTTGAATCTGAATTTTCTGTTTCATTGAGAAATATATCCATATAAATTTATTATTGACGACATTCATGTGAAACCTCTCAAAAAGGTTCTTTTACATTTTTGTATCACACAGTCAATAAGGAATTCTATGATAGTTAATGAGTTGACTCGTTTTACTATCATCAAACTTTTACTCAAATAATGAATTATTGACTACCTGTAGAACGGTAAGGTTTAGATGACTTGTCAACAGGTCGTTCTCTTCTTGGCGACTTTGGTTTATTTGTCCCAGTTTCTGGAAGACTCAGAGGAATCCACTTGGGTCTTGAGGATGCTGAAAGGCAACAGGTAGTCATGAATTAAGTATAATTTTTAATAAAGAATTTAATAACAATAGTAATGATGAAAAATGAAACCTTTTGTATTCTTCTTTCTGTTGGCATTGTCCTCATTCGTGGGCTCTTCACCCGAGACATCCCCATCTCTAGAACTTGCTCCAGCCATGACTTCGTTGGTAGAGTCGATTTCTATACAAATAACAGTTGGTGTTGACTCTCCCTCATTTTCCTCGTGAGACTTTTTCGACTCCACAGCGGCAGCTGATATGGAAGGCCACTTTTCTTGACTAAGCGGATTATTTCGTGGAGACAGTAAAGTTTCCTCACCACCCGAGTCTGTGGATTCTGTTGCACTTGAAGCAAATCGTACAAGTTTGATATCCAATGCAGATTTTGGTAGCGTGGATTGTTGAACAACCTCATCCAGAGCAGGCCAATCTTCTTCTGCGGAGACTCTCTCTATTGGCTTGGTGAGCGAATAGGGACGACCTTTGGCCTTGGCAGCATGTCCCGGCTCTAAAAATATAATGTACACAACAAATTGAACAAATCGTTTTTGATAATGTTGTAAAGAAATTATTCTTTACAAAAATGTAATTTTATATTCGATAGTATTATATAATTCACGAACTGTATTTTCATTTTTATACAAAAACTATTCTAATATTAGAGATGATTGAGTAATCATGCTGCGAGAGGGATAAAAGTGTCAGGTATCGTGTGAAGGATCAGAAAGGATTGAAATACGAGTTGAAAAAACTACTAATTATCACACAAGGTTTAGGAACCGTTCATTCAACAGACAAGAGGTGAAGGACAGAGAAGGGTGCCAAAAATGTCTACGACACAGTTGGTGTGTCAAAGACGTACCTTTATGTGAGACCGAGTCGGCAAACGTTTGTGGTGCTACTACTACAGAGAGTGGGGTTCTTTCATCCTTCTTCACGGAAGGCGGTTTCCGAATCTTGGCAATCACGGATGAAGCTTTTGAATTGACTTGCCATGGATTAACTGCTGGTGGAGGTGCGTCAACGTACTTTACCTTACTCTCTTCGGAATTGTCACATGCATCATTTTCACCTGCACTCTCTGTACTATTCGACGTAGAGACATGACCATTTTCATCCGTACTTGCTAGATGACCATCCGTACTGGAATTAGAACTCGTCTCTGAACAGACTGAACCATTGGTCACAACTTTTGGAGTAGTCGGTTTTTCCATATTATTATGATTAATGCGATTCTCATGGAAAGGTGGTCGTCGATATCTACGGCTATTGTACTTCCCTCTCCCTGACACTACATTATTGTTATCACGATATTTCATACTGTTAGAATGTCCATGCCGTTTCCCAACCACAGTCTCAAACTCCCCTGTGTCATCTTGATCCTCTTGCTGTTGTTGTTGTGAATTCTCTGGAGCTAATGGAATTTGTTTCTGTTGAGATGATGATGATGACGATGACGATGGTTCAAGTTTTCTACTGCTACTATTATTTCCTTCTCCCTGTTCATTTTTAACTACAGTCTCACTACTATTACTATTACTGCGCTGTTGTTGTTGTCTCACAGGAGCATCTCCTCCTCGTCCCCTTCCAGCAACTGATGCTGATGACGACTTATTCCTCATGTTGTTGCCACTTGTATTTATTTCATGTTGTTTTGGTTGTACATCCGTATTTGTAGTACTTGGGTTGGCAATATTATTTCCCTTACCAAAATTACTATTTGGCTTTTCATTCTCATTATGCTGTTGAACCACAATTTTTGCATAAGATAAAGTTGACGATTTAGAAACAGCCTGCTGCTGTTGCTGCTCAGAGATCAATGCCGGTGAAGCCATCCTAATATGATTTTTGAATACACAGCCTGTAAAATTGAATAACAATATAAACATAATCCAATTTAGTTTTTTTCCCAAGTTCCGTTAACACATCATTATATACTAGTCGTTTAAATGATTAATTTTTTGTGTAAAGAAATATAATATTTATTTATTACCATCAACACCAACTTTAAAAGCCTAACCTATTTCAGTACTTGTGTATGTGTTGGATGATTAACTCAATCATCATCACTTTAATGACTGAGGTAGAAGTGAGTATCACTTTTTAAGTGCAAACTACACTACTTGTAATTTTGCTACTTGTCAAGAAATTTGTTCAAAATATTCCATATTGGATGGAGAAAACAGAAAAAAAAACAAATTCAACACACCACCACTACCAACACCACCACCAATCTAATTACACAGAATACTCTGTGTTGTATAGCAATGATGGTGACGAGGGCATATTTTTGCACAACACCGACTCTCGCTCTGTGTAAAAAAGACACCACATGGCAGCATCAAGTAGGCGACTATCGTATAATAGTTTTGTACAGTTTGTATAATAATATAAGTAGAAGTGGTGGTGGTGGTGGTGGTAGTAGTAGTAGTAGTTGAGTTAACCACTCAAGCACAAGGACAAGCAAATAGCTAGACAACATTAGATGTACTTTCATCCTCTAAACTAAATACTACGCATTAAATGCCCTGTTGACTTTCTGTGAATAGGGATGAACGTGGTGTGTGTATACACATTGCGAATATACTGCAAACACACATCGCTCGCTCCCCCAAGACCTTACTTTTTTGCAATGTTTTTTTTCTCCATACTGCCGAATCCTACACTCTTGCTAATAACATTATGTTAATTTACATGTGTGTATATGAAAAGGATTTGGTCAAGTTTTTATAATCCGGACAGATAGAGTTTATACAGGACAGACATACATGGGATGATAAAAAATACACACACACACGCTTCAAAAAATGATGATGAAGAGATCAAACCTTCAATAATATCTAATAGATAGTAAAAATAGGGAGAAAAATATATCCAAATCTAGAGTAAACTACAAAATCTGTACAAACTATCCCGTTATTATTATTAACATGAAATTAATTATATATAAAACTTTTTCGGAACAAAGGGACGACTCTCAATTTCAACCATGTATGTACAATCCAAAAAGTTTCAATGTACTTTGAAATTTTGGATAAACAAAAAAAAAGGATACACAAATCAGGAGAAATTATGTCACATCACAATTTTGACCAGGAACACTACATTGGATGATTTTATTTACCTGCTGTCCTGCTGAATGCCGATTTGCCGAAACTTCTTCGGCATGCTCTTCCCCCAACACAAAGTCAATCACACTTAAGTTTGTTGTAGAACACTCCAATTGACCGGAAAATTAAACAAATTGATACACTCAAGTGTCCCAAACATGTAGACAAGGATGAAAATAGGAATCAAATCCGATTTCTCCATGAATTTGAAGAAAATGAGGAATTAAAATTTCACATGCTGCTAATCCACCATTAGAGTGAGTCTAAAGCCTGCGTTCATGTGTCTTTTGCCTCGTCGCATTCAAAAATTCTCTCTTTTTTTTCTCTTTGTCACATTCACAAAGGCAGCCTTTGAAAGGCTTTGTGTGTATAAAGTCCACACATGAGCCCTTGAATGGGCTCAGCTGATGCACCCTTATTTCTCTGAAACATGCC
This sequence comes from Pygmarrhopalites habei, assembly GCA_009870185.1. Classification (NCBI taxonomy): domain Eukaryota; kingdom Metazoa; phylum Arthropoda; class Collembola; order Symphypleona; family Arrhopalitidae; genus Pygmarrhopalites; species Pygmarrhopalites habei. The sequence continues at coordinate 6,143 of WJFB01003399.1, read as the reverse complement.
AATGACTATTTTCCTTTCCCCCATTTTTGAAAACGGCTTTCCGTACAGTTCTCAATGTTGATTCATAATACATAAGCACGGCCACTTTGTTTCTGGAATCCATAGTGTGCATGGAAAAATGAGCAACCCATTGTCAACCATTTTCAAAATGAAATAGACAGCTATTGTCTGAATATAGCCCACATTGATAATTCTGTCTCTAGTATCAGCACTCCTAAACTACTGCAGACATGAACTTAAAAAATTATCTTTTCCCCATTTTATTGAATTGACGATATCATTTTATTAATTGCCTTTAGTTTGTGAAAGTACTTGAATTGCTTTTTCACATTTACAAGTTTTACAAGAGCCAGTAGAGTAGGTAGTCAATTATGATGTAGACTATATCTGCATGTATTTTAGTCTGAGTGTAGTACCTATTAGTCAACAAACTTCCTAGTTTTTAGAAAACGGTATATGCACGTCATACATAAGTGAACGTGGTATATATTATATTACAGACAGCTTCTTCAGTAAAGTAAAGTTAAGAAGTCCTCTTAATGTGTTGGTGCAGGTGTGAATTATTTGATATGACGACATGAATGAAGCACACACAATTGTGTGTACTTGGTCCAATTTAAAGTAACTCTGTGTGCAATCCCCTATATTGTCAAACTAACTTTAATTGCAAGAAACAAAATACATGATTATTCGTGATCCTCTCTCAGTATGTAAATACTGATGAGTGTACATTTTCTATATCTACAGGAGTCTACAGTCTGCAGACAACATAAGTATAATGTTCAGACGCTTCGGAGGTTTAACCAACAAGTTTTGTTGTGTATATTGATGCTCGTATCAAAAATGTTCTCTCTCTTTCTCTCTCTATTTCAGTTTCATTGCTAGCGGCCTAGGCAGGGCTGATTGGTCTGATTGCACTATTTTATATTATACAGTCAATGTCGATGATACAAAATAAACATATTATTTTCCGGAGGACGAGATTATTCAACAAGCCTAGTCACAAAATTGAGTTTAATACTAATCTTATCATGTAGAGAAAAATTTAACCATGTTTATGTTACTCTTTCTCTACTTGTAAAATACTTGTACTCCACTAATAAATCCTCAAAAGCTCTTCAAAAATTATAGACAAAGAAAATTTTCCACTGGCAAAAAAAAACATTGTCACTGGCGTTGATTATTAAAGGTGATTTCCAATATTTTCTCATAACTCCTGAATGCAGCGCTACTTCTTAAAATGTGGGAGGAAGAAGACAATTTTTAATCACTATCTCGGCTATATCTTGGCATGTGGATGGAGATGGAATGGTCTAATACAAAAGAATACTTTTGATTTTTGCACACTGAGAGAATGTATTGCACAAACGAGTATTATTATAGTACATATACTATTATTATAATACATAGCATATTTTTTGAGCAGTAAGCAATTCATTCAACTAATAAACGTAAAGAGATTTATCAACTATTCAGATTTATAAAGATACATAGTCATAAGGATGACGTTCATTTAACAAGTTTAATAAACTCATTGTATCAAAAAATGAGAGAAAAAAGAAAGACTTACAAATAGGAGTCAGTCATCATAATACATTGTATGGCATGAAAAAAAACTAATGACTATAATAATTCAAATGCCATGAGCCTGGACAGTTTCCACTAAAGTTTTCCAGATCGGAATAAATTGGTAAAACCCATTTTGTGAGTCTGCTGATTCATAAGCCATGTCAATACCAATTGATGTGAAGAAATGAGCTAGGAGTGGATGATCCTTTTTGGCGTTAATTGGTAAATATTCAGCCTTCTCGAGAACTGGACCCGGGTACCAGGACTCTGTATATCCATCGTACAGTAAATTCTGTCGAAATTTTTGAAAAATAAATTATGTAAATCTTGTTCCTATTAATGTCAAGTGCAAAATTCATGACTTAATAAACAAAATACGGAAATACTGACTCACCTGATTGAATTCCTCCAGACGTACAATCCTCTTCATATTTTGTTGCCAAGCGTAAAAAAATTGACCGTTCTTGTTCCATTTATGAACAACCTTCTTGAATGCTTTGGTGGAGACTGATGACCAACCATGTCCACTTATTGGCATCACCACCTTGGCGAACGTTAAGCAATTATTTTCTAAATGCACACGATGACAGAATGGTGCAATATTTTCAAAATATTTTGGAAGATATCGAAGAGTCGACGTTTTGGCTGATGACTCCAAACCAAAGTCAATCAGAATGACCTGTAATTTTCCAATTTAGTTATTTATACACTTTTACCACTGTTTAGTTACTGACTATAATATTAAAAAATATGTACCTTCACAAGCTTGATGGATTTAATATATGTTTTGACAACGACACGACTCCAGAATGGAATCGCTTTCTCATCCAAAACTTGAAGAACAGCAATCAGACCAGGAACAATGTCTTCCTCTTTGATTTCACTGGAACTTTCCTTTCCAAGTTTTGTAACCACCTTCTCCAAATCCTCCATCATTTGTTCAAGCTCAGAAGTCTTTGAAGTCATTTGAATATAAAATTGAGATGGTCCCAATACAGAACCCACAGGACAAATATTGACACAAGCCAAATTTCTTTTCATCTGGTCCGGCAGAGATAATTTTGACTCTGAAATTTTTTTAGTAAATAAACTTTTCTGACCCTTTTGCTGATCATTAAGAATTCATGCAGCATTATTAAATTTTATCTATACTTTATGTATTTACCTTTCAATTCATCTCGATAGTAAGTAAATTGATCTGACCCTCTAATTTGGAGCAAACGCAATTCAGTTCCATTCAAGAGATTACCTCTCAAATATGCTTGTTGTTCTTTAGCCACCTCAGATGTGGTCTTGATTGGAAAACTTTCAAGGGAAAATTTTTTATTGGCATAATATCGATTGTAACAAAGTTGAGTTCCTGAGAGGTAGTAGGCGAGATCATGTTGACCAGCACTGAAAAGGATCAATTGTAATCCGGTTACTTAATAAAAAGGTAAAAATACAGAATAATAGTAAGTAGATTGAAATCCGAGTTGAATACCTGGGACCACAGCCTTCTGCCAACTTGTTTTGTACTAGAACTGTCTGAACAGTATTAATTGGTCCAGGGGTATCTTTTTTATTCTCAGCCAACATCATGCCATAACTGGAAGCATCCGCTGGATTATAGGACACACGATTACTAGTCACAATTGTCATCGTTATACCCGAGAAAATTTTTTCTGTAAAAAAGAAACAATCATGGGTTAGTGAGCAGTGACATTGATCTCCTCTCTCTTACTGATCAAGTGTGTATAAACTTACCAGGGGAACACATTTCTCTTAAAAACGTACAGACTTTTTCTGACCATTCCTGGGCACCTCCAGATGCTTTAATGTCAACCAAATGAGCCTTAGAAGCAAGACCATTCAATGTAGCAAGGGTAGGGTCCAATTCCATCATGTCGTTGATACTAACAACTTCTTGTATTCCTGTGTCAACGAGCCAAACCTGAGCTTTTTCAGCCACTTTCGATTCAATGACACGTACACGGTACCTTTCAATAACGATTAGTAAAAGTATTATAACAAAAACTTGAATACATTTAATTAACATTTAATATACTAAAATATTATATACGTCAACATGAAAACTCGGATTCAAAATTACCATCTTTTGTCTTTTGGATTATGCCAAGCATAACAACGACCTTTGAACAGTCTACGAGTTTTCTAAATTAAAATAAAATGACAAGCTGTATTATTATCATGAGTCAAAACCAAATTATGATTAACTACCCGAAAACGAAAGTACTAATAGTAGTTAATACTAATACTATTTAGTAAATACCTAGTTACTTCTCACCACACACTTACAATCTTATAGATCTCCATGTGGTATTGTTCCGCGTAAAAAGTTTGTAATGTCTTCATTATTTCTTCCTTCCTATCCTCAATCATGCTCCCGGACACATATTCCAAATAAAATTCAGCAGGACTAATAATATTCAGAAACCGATAAGTTCGGATCTCCTTAAAGTCTCTGTGAACGTAGGGATGAATTTCAACAGTCTGGTTGTTAAAAAGCTTGGAAATATAGAAAAGAATTATACTAATTAATTACACAGTAAAAATTATCGGGAACAAAACAATAATATGCATTTGATAATAAAATCAGGAAAGATTAGTTTATTGTCACTCACCAAAAGACTAACTTCATCCACATTCGGATTGAGGGAATCCTCAATATTGACAACTTTTTGAATATTCAATCGCTTTGACATGCTTTCCTCCACTGCCAGTCCAATGTCTTCCTGTTCATCATTCCCCAGAATTTTCCACAAATGAACAGAGTATTTTACTTTTGAGGAATTCTCGTTGACTGCTGTAATTACACAGTCCATCTCACCAACAGAATCCATGGACATTGAGAAAACGTCTTTGGTTTGCCAATCAAAAGAGTCACAATTGTGAGGGAGCTGAACATTCTCCAAAGTAGCAGAAAAACACATTGGAGGTATTTTGGCAATCTCAGGAGGTTGGTCATACAATCTGTGATTTAAAAAATTTGGTAATAATAACGTAAAGAATTTTATCATCAATTGTATCAGTAGTAAGTAAGAGTAAAAATAAAAGTATCTTCTTACTCATCAAGGTCAAATGTCTCCTCTTTCCCATAGTCAACAAAGTAAACGGTCACTGTCATATCGGAAATGCATCGTGTTATCTCTCCACGAACCATACCCGAAATCGATCGTGGACGAACGAAAACCATGCTTCCAACTAATGATAGTGTGTCGACACTATCAAAAGGTACCAACTTTTTCCTCTTGACCATGTCTTCAATCCAAGAACTGAGAAGATACAATCGTTGTTCTTGCACCAACCATTGTAGACAAAAATTGTGAGGGTCATCAGCATGACTACAGATTGCGAGTGACTGAGTATTGGGCTTCAATACTGGTATATCATCTTCAGTCTCCTCCAAGAGTTGAGCAATAAATTTGGATGACACGATATCAAATCTCTTCGATTTATGACATTTTCTCAAAACAATGTACAATTTCTTCCCTCCTTCAGAAAATTTGGCCATGTTGTCCCGGTCTGTTTGCGTCAATACTAGTTCAATATCATCCAAAATTGTTTCAGACATTTCTTTCTTCTGCTCTGTCACCTCAACCAGTCTTCCTGCCTCCTTTATTTTTCTCTAAAAAATCATTTTCAGAAATTAAAACACGTGTTCATAAATTACGGACGGTCCGTAACGGACCCAGAATTAACTGTTGATTTTGTCGATATGTCCGTTTCACTTACAAAATCCAGTGTGACACGACCTCGTGGGCCACCACGTCTAAAAGGGTCCCGACTCATGTCTGGACGAGGAAGAAAGAACTCCAGCAAGCTACAGGACCAAAAAAACATGTAACTAAATAAGGAAGTGACAGGCTGGAAAAACTTTACGAAACGATAAAGTTGACCTCAATGAATAGCCCTCCACTTACCTTCTGAGGTATTAGCTTTTATTTCCAACAAAAAAGGTCACTTTACGGTCAGGTCACCGCAAAAAAAACTTTTTTCAAAAAAGTCCACTAGCCGCACAAGGACGTCTGCCTGTGAATTTTTTTAACATAAAATGGCTGTCAACAGTCATCAAACGATTATTAAACGATTAAAATGGAAAAAACATTCAGATCAAAAACCTATACGTACAGATTGAAATTTACATTTTTCCAAAAATTATTCAGTGACCGAAGGCGACTTGCCTTTCAACAATTAAAAATTCCTGTCGATCCACCTCCCAACTTTCCCTCGAATAATTTCAATGTCTTGCATTAGACGCCCTTTCTTGAGATTCAATGCAGAATTTTTGAAAACAAAAAAAGTTATGTAACTTTCTTATTTCTTTTCAGTTGATTTGAATTTTTTATTGCACAAAATCCATCCTGACTTCTTCAGTCGGTTAAAAAGCAGTAGGACGTTTTTGAATAAAGTCTTTAAACTTATACGGATTCTTTAAAAAAAATCTCTATATTCTAGTTTAATATGAATATAGTAAGATACGAAAATGAGGAGGAAAGTCAGTCTTTAGTAAAATCTTGAGCTGGATCGTGACAGAGGACTGGGGAGAAAGAGGACAGAATAAAGAAAAGGAG